>JAHWFP010039557.1:0-31727 GCA_023313725.1 Lithobius niger | reverse complement strand
TATTTTCTCTGCCTTGTTTTCAAGATGCTTATGTTTGTTTTCAATCCACTCAAGGATGTAAGAATAACGAAAAGGTCACCTACTAGTCACGGATTCATGCTATGATGTTGTTACAGATTCGCCAAACTTGATGAGATTTGGATGCTCCGTCTGGAACAATTTTCTTTTCTTACACGCGCTTTGTGGTGCCGACAAATAATAATATAATAATAATAATGAATTTATTGCAGAATGACTCGAAGTTTAATTAAAAACTTGTGCGAGTCTACAATATATATATTAATTTACAATCTTAAATAATACATTTTAAATTTGACATAATATATACAGAACGAAATAATAATTAAGAGCAAACAATCCAATGAATATACATAATCGAAAAACTTACTTAGTTTACAATTCAAAAATAAAAAAAATAAAAAATTCATAATTACCGTTATTTTTATATAACAATACATCTCAATAGTATGACATTATTTACATAATTTATTTATGTTATTTGTTAATTATCTCATGCTGCTGTATCCATTATTATTTCCTTCAAATTCATCTTTAATTCTTTTAAGCTTTGGTAATTTAATGCACTTTTAGGTAAATCATTAAAAATCTCTGGAACATACCAACTTTTGTTTATTTGGCCATACTTATTTTTCTATCTTGTCATTTCAAATCTTTGAGAATGCATTCTTAATTTAGATCTTTTTTCGTTACTATAATTTTTTAATTTATTATAATAATTTTTTGTTATAACCATATAGTCACACATTTGCAACACTGTAAGAATCCTATTTTCTTTATAAATCGCTTTAGTTTTTGCATCTTTTATTCCAAAAAGCAATTTCACAATTTTGTTTTGTATCTTTTGCGGTTTATCAATCAAATAATCAGATGTAAAACCATATATTTCTATAGCATATCTTATATGGCTATCCATGCATCATAGAACATTTTTTTTATTTTTTATGCTAAGGACATTTTTTATTTGATATAATTTTGGTAATGTTTGTCGGAGCTTAACAACTATATTTGAGATATGAATTTTAAAATTCCAATTTTTATCTATATGTATTCTTAAATAATTAGCTGTGTTTTTAATTTCTATTTTTTTACATTTATTATGACACACATCACTTTCTCTATTCCACTGAAGATTTTTGGATTTCATGTGTTTTCACTATAGATTTCTGTTGCATAATTATCATTTTTGTACACTTATATTTACTTGTATTTTTTTTCATTACTTATAATACCTCTATATTTATCAGGTATGGTAAACTAAAGTTACTGGAGTAAAAGTATGAAAGTAAGAAGACCTGCAAAAGACAGCTTCAGTGTTTTCAGAGCCTTTTGGTGTATCTGCTCAGATAGCGGATGCCATGAAAGCATTCATTCTTCATAACCTAAGATATCAATGCTTCCCCAAGTCACTAATAAAAGCACATTTTAATCAGGCTACTTTACATCCTGCAAAAGCTGCATGTCTGTTTCATTTATTTCGAACTTTTCACCAAGTACAGCTATGGTTGGGGAAAGTCTTACCACCTGTGGAGTGGGGATGGAAGGTCACTACAAATGGTTTGAACCCAATCACCACGGAATGAGCGACCACCCTCTTACTGTAATGCTCAACATTATATTCTCTATATGCCTGAAAGTACACAGTAGTACCAATCATATCAAAAACCAAAACTGGTAAAAGGGGCCGCCAAGTTCCGAATGGTTCGGCCCTTCAAAGGAGTGATATCAACACACCAAAACATTCGCCAAGTTAATCGCACCGCTTAATAGTTCGAAGATTAAATGAAAACTAGTACATTGCTAATTTCGGCAGCAATGTTCAAGTTTTCATTAATTTAACATCCAAAGTATTATTCGGTGCGATTAAGTTGGCGAATGTTTTGGTGTGTTGATATCACTCTTTTGAAGGGCCGAACCATTCGGAACTTGGCGGCCCCTTTTACCAGTTTTGGTTTTTTGATATGATATCAGTCTTTTTTTTAAATTGTGTATTACACTCAACTCCGCTACCGTGCAGATATGTAATAAAGTGGCACGTCAACAAGAAATTGGTTTTCAACAATTTGCCACTACCTTTTGCCTATAAGTCGAACCATTCTCAACTTGGTCACCTCTTTAAAGGATTTTGGTTTGGTTTTAATTTTGTTGTAATTTGTTTTATTTCGTTAGTTTTGGTGTGTTGATATCACTCCTTTGAAGGGCCGAACCATTCTCAACTTGGTGGCACCTTCACCAGTTTTTGCCTTTGTTTATTTTGCTTTGTTTTTAGATATGGTTTATTTTTCGTGAATTGGACGTGAATACAATTTCTTTGGCAACGTTGTTTAGATTCATCGTGCTACACTAGTGTGTGTCTAGGCACGCACGTCAGTATACACGTTGTCATTGTCCGAACTTTGGCTGTCCAATGAGAGACGATGCCGACAATATTAACAATGGTTATAACAACATTTTCGTACTTAAGCACCATCCCACGCCATCCTCGTTACACCCCTAGGCTCCAAACCTTAAAAGGTACGCAGTTCGTATCCTATTGTAGCCATTCGTCCAATTTCATAGCTGGAAGCCTTCCCGTTATCTCGCTATCGATGAATAATCACCCTATGGAAACTAACATGGGGATGAGCGGATTAGAATTAGCTAGTAGCTAGCTAGTTACACATTTTCAACGTTATTGAGGGTCAGATTTAAAGCAGCTTAGCTGGCATTCCTACACGAGTTAATTTTTGTCAGGTGGCGCCGCGCTACAATGGTTTACAACCTCGACAATTGAATTGATGTGATGTTTGTTGTAATGATTGTTGCCTAACTTGGCGCGACACACTAGCGTGTGTCCAGATTAATGTAGCTGCAAAAAAAAGCAGGATTACAATACTCTGTGATTTATGATGCATGTAAGGGATTATCGTGTTGAACACGGACATTAGCGTGGATGAAGAGGACTGTGATGATCCTGTCGATGCTTCACTTCACATTTCTTCTTGGATAAAGATGAAGAATTATCAGCTGAGACAAAGTAAAAGACTGTTAAGAGAAAGATTAAATAAAGATAAAACTAAAAGACTGGCGGTAAAGAGATATTTCAATATTAAATCTAATTATAGCTAAAGTGATGGTCGCAGAAAGATAGGTTAAAACATCACTATTACTTAAGTAAAATGCTTCAGACCGCTTATTGAAAAAATATAATTGCTTTTAAACATTATATGGAGATAGCATCAGCATAGACATTAGAACTGGTTAGAGAAAACTTTTGAGGAACTACGTTACGGATTTGTTAGTGATTCTATGCAATGGAGAGGTACAGGGGAGGAAATAAGTACTCTCTAGCACCTAGCACTGAAACGATGCGTCATAGTGTAAAGAAGTACCACCATTCTTCACACAACGTGGGGTGGGGTGGGAGAGGGGCAGCCCAACTCCAGCCCCCCCCCCCCCAAAAAAAAAAAAAAAAACTTGTGAACTGCAATAAAACCTGCGATTCTTTGGCGATGTTTGAAAATGTTTATGCCGATTTCTACAGGCTGGTTTTTTCTTAAACGTCAGGCCATTGATGCTGTTTAATGCCATTCAGTTAAACTCTGCTACTTCAATTTTGGCCGTGATGTATTTAAAGTCGTTTTAGTATAATTCTATTCCAAATAGTTTCAGTATTTAAACTTTTATTAAATTAAAAGTATTCTGGATTCCCTGCTTTGCCCATTCTCCTGTGCCACGCTGATTTTTTTTATTAGGTAAGTAAAATTTAGTAAGCTGCAGTGACCACATGCAGCTTTAATTATGGCGCCAAACTAACGTGACCAGACGGATCTTCCTTTCAGAGAGCTTGTTGCTGCTGCCAGTAGGCTCTCAGCCAACCAGATGATATGTCCCGTGTCGCATTCTCGTGTGTCCACAGTTTGTCCAGTTGGAGCCGTTCTGCCTGTATTTAAGCCAGATAGGCTTTACCTTCGATTAGTCCAGTCAACAAAGGCTCAAATTTGGCAAATGGTGGAATTAAGTCCCAAAGTCTTGAAACTTTGCAAGGTTGTTCGGGCAGGTCTAGTAATGACTATATCAAAAGTCCTGATGATTTGGAGGTGAGCTGGCTTCGCTAGACCATAAAATACCTAAAAATAGGTCAATTTTTTATTCGTTTTCCGATAATATCTCGGAATCTGTGGGTCCTACCAGAACACTGCTTTCTACAAAAGTTAAAGAGGACAAAATTTGCCACAAACTTGATTCTATACATTTTTTTTCTAACACTAGTAGTTTACGAGATATTAGAGTTCTAAATTTGAGAAATCTCGGTGATTGACAGAGATCTGCTATGCGGGGTGAACATAGATTAGGTGGACCGACCCTAACCGCATATAAGTTACTATATCAATCATATAACATCAAACACTTATTTACCACTATACATATTTACTTGTTACATCAGGTTACTTTATATAACATCGAATCGTAACTTCAAATACATATTTAATAACATCTAATCAAGTCGAAGTAAATGTCCTCCTGAAGGTTATCGTCCTGAACAGTTGGTGTAAGGCTATTCAAATAGTCACCGTGGAAGTTGTGGTAGATAGCAGTGCAACTCACGCTATTTTCCTGAACCCACACTTGTTTCCACAACCTGTGGTGCATCTGCTAAATATGATGTTGAGGACAGTTTCAGGGGCAACAGCATCTTTGGTTGCAGTGCCATTCTGACTACACTCCCAACCCCAAATTGCAGCTGGTAGCTCATTTCCGATCTAGATTGGCATGGTACCTATGCAAGTTGAGGGACGTTTAGTAGGACGTTTAGTTCTGTGTCCTGCCTCCGGTACATCAGTTTCAATCTAATGAACATAAGGCCAGGCTGATCAAGATGCCTTCCTCCAAACTAAATGGCAGAGGAGTACAACACCTTCAAAGACCTGATGATGCTGACAATCTAATTGTCAGGAGCGTCATCACCAAAGCGAGTGACAGTGACAATGTAGCTATTGTTGGGGAAGATGTAAATCTATATTTCTTCTTACAGCTCGAACAGCTACACAACGACATATATTCTTCTATAAGCCCGATAATAGAAAGGTAGGAACACGGGTATTATCTTCAACCCAACAACAACAGAAGGGCCTCAAAGATTTCATACTATTTGCTCATGCATTCACAGGGTGCAATGCAACAAGACATAAGATTCCTTCATGAAGGAGAAAGAAGTTGGTTACAAGCTGATGTACAACGTGAGGAACTGCGTTCAGTAGCAGATGTGTTCAACCACTCAACTTACAAGTATTAACATGTATCGTAGGTAGATCAGTTTTTCTCGACTCTGTATACAGCTACTCATACAACAACATCCCTCAACTTGCATAGGCACCATGACTTCACAAAGTCTGCCACCAACATGAAGTCGGAGCTACTATTCCTCCCTCCCTCAGAAGGTGCAGCTTTGCAATGCTCATTTCATGTTTTCCACCAACTGTAACTATGAATGGGTAATGAGTTACCAGCTAGCTGCACTTTGGGGTTGGGAGCCTAGCAGAATGGCAATCTTGTACCTACTGTAAAAAAAATGCTGTAGCCCCTGAGGTTGTATCAACCTCATATTTTGCAGATACACTACATGTTGTGGAGACAAGTGTCGGTGCAAGAAAAAAAGCATGAATTGCACTGCTATCTGCCACAACTGCCATGATGAATTTGAGGAGGACGTTGACCGCGACTTGATTTGATATTACGATGCGATGTAATATAGATTAACCTGGTGTAGTAACTGCATATCTACTAAATAAATATGTATAGCAGTAAATAAGTGTTTGGTGTTATATGATCGTGTACTAACTTAAATGAGGTTAGGGTGTATTCACCTGATCTATGTACACCATGCATAGTAGATGTCTATTTCGAAGATTTCTCATTTTTTGAACTGGAATATCTCGTAAACTACCGGTGCTAGGGAAAAAATAAAGAGAATCATTTTTGTGGTATATTTTGTCCTCTTTAACGATTATAGGGAATGTTTTTTGGTAGGACTCACAGATTTCGAGATATTAACGGAAAACAAGTGAAAAGTCACCTTTTTGGGGTATTTTACAGTTTAGCGAAGCCAGCTCACCTCCAAATCATCAGGACTTTTGATATAGTCTTTACTAGACCTTCCCAAACAACCTTACAAAGTTCCAAGACTTTGGGATTTCATTCCACCTTATGTCCTATTTTGACTGGACTAGATAGCATAGCTCATACTTCAAAGGTTACAACGCTCGTCTGAAGGTCGAGGTGTTTTCCAGTGGCACGATGTCATGCCGGGCAAACGGGTAGTAACTAGTTTTAGTTTTTAACTTAAGAGATATTTCTTTAGGCCTCTAAATTCTAAATTTATAGTTGAACGCAAATAATTTTGGTTTTATAAGTACTAATATGGGGACATAGATTTCGCATTTTGGTTTCTTGTCTCCTCAAATTTTTTGGAGTTTCAAGAGTCTCCTCCTAAAAATCCGGTTTTTCATTTTATTTTCACCCTTGGATAAAATTATATCATATTATTAAAAATTCTTCGTGATTGTTGTTGAAACATTGAGGTGTTCATTTAACAAAAAGGTAAAGTTCTTGTTGACCACGATTCGTAGAAACTAAGTGAAAGTTTGTTACTGTCAGATAAGTAACGATTGATTGTTAATAATATTTGTCAAGCAACTGTTCCGAACTGTTTAAAGCTTTATATACACAGTATTGTCTTTCATTCTGAACACCAGTAATGTAAAGAATCCTCTTGTGTAAATAACATTTATTAACTACTCGTGTTAAATAAACTTGTAAATATGAACTTCAGGTATATTCTCCCCTTTCTGTCGGTTGGATTTAAACTGGTTGGATATTTATTTGGCTAATTTCGTCACTGCAAGTAATGCATGCTTTCTTCTGTGGGAGCAGAATTTCTACCTAAAATTAGTTTACTTAAGCTCAGGCTTAGAACTATCGATCCCTCTTCAGGTAGTAGTACAACAGCTATGCTTGATACTAAAAAAAACCGCTTCAGTAAGAGTTTCTCTTTAAGTTAATCGACCACAACTGGACACCAGAATATGACGTCTGCTTCAGCACCATCGTCATAGCAGTCCCCATTATAGAATGGTGGCAGTAGTGGGATCCAACGGTGCTGCACCTGCTCGCACTTCCCCCTTGCCATACTACTATGCCAGTTTACGACACCGAGAAAGTCCTCATGTATCTGCTGCTTATCATCGGTTAACGTATCCTGTTCCACAACTTTTATGTTTATCAACTATATATGTCGTATATCGTACAACTGCCACAAAAATTTCAGCTGAGTTTCTTTTCGACGGAATAAGAATGGAAACAGACCATTTAATGAATGATTGTATTTGTAAAGATTAGTGCACTTGACATATGCTCCTAGGCTTGCCAAACTAGTATTCAAAATAGATTTTTTTTATCTGTGCTTGATATGATTGAAATATTTCTGTGTATGTCTAAATGGACGAAGTTAAATGGAATGATTAATTTAAGTATTAAATTCCAAAAGTGATCTTGATTTATGAACTTAAGTTAATAGGTTTTACTTAAAACTTTATTTTAAACCACTTTTGACGCGCTTAATGTAACTTTCAAGAAAGGCTTCTTGACTCGAGTTAATTGAAGGAACAAGGAGTTAAAATCTGCATGTAAGCACTTCGACCTAACCAAATTGAATCCTTACAAGAAACTGTAACGATATTACAAGATGCTGTACAGTGTGACGTTAGTCCTGTAATGGATCTCGACGTCATATTAGCACAAGCGATTGAAAAACGAGAACTGATCCTTGCTAATAACAAAGTACGGCTTTGCAACGGAAGAATTAAAATTAAATGCTTTCGAAATAAGCCAATTGTATGCCCAACGGCGAGACGAAGCCATGAAGCAAGAAAAAGAAAGAGCACAGGCTTTTAAAATGAGATACAAAGATTTAAATGTTGCACGACTTACAAATCCTAGTGTTAACACTTCTAGTAACAATGATCCAGTTGTTAAACCGGGAAAAATAGCGGATGCTTTTCATTTAATGACTAAATGGAATAACAGTTCAGAAATTAATTTCTTAACAATTTTTGAGAGAACAATGAAAACCCAAAAATGCAATGTGATCAATGGGCCTTACAGCTTTACAGCCTTACAGCCTTTAATGGGGGAAATTTTAGTTAAAGTTTGTTCCCAGTTAGGCGATTACACGATTGTAAAATTACAACTTTTGGCTAGGTTCCGTCAAACGAAAGCAATCGTGCAAATGAAATTCCGGTCCTTATACAGCAAACCAAAACAGTTGTTTAATGATTGTGCATGTGAGCTCAAAAGCTTGTACGAGAAGTGGATGTCACTCGCCGAAGTCAATGGTGTTTACAACAAAATTTCTAACTTGTTTCCACAAGTCCTGTTCAGCAGGATTGAGAAAGAGGATTCCAAACCATCAGAAGGAGTTTACTTTATGAAAAGCTGCCCATCTGATATATGAGTAGACTGCGTACAACCGGCAGATTTCACTCGAAAACATCCTGAAAACTGAAGAGGATAAAACACAAACTGGAGCACCACCAGCCGGCCAAAAACCAAGTGGCAACCAGCAAATTAACAAACAGACTGGTGGAGGTTGACCCCAGTCAACGGGATCTAAGCCTAATAGCAACAATGCTAGTGTAAAAACGATTACCCTACTAGAGATTGTACCAAGACAAACAAAGAGTTTAACAAAACTCGTAGGTTTAAACCAAATGACAGAACGCGCTTCTTTTGTAAGCTGCATGGTCATATTTTTAAATATTGTAAAAAAAGATTGCCCAACAGGCTGAACAAGTCTAGTCAGCCTAGTGTAAATCATAATATAAGGACTCTCCCGAAATACGTTTTGCAGAAAGATATACATGAATGGGAAGTCAATGGTAGAAGGTGACTAGGTAACAATTCACTAGTAAATTGTAATCACGCGAGCAATTTATGGTGAATACATTCACTGCAAAAATCCCCTCACTGTGCACGGCTCACACCGTAGCACGCAGGGCTGTAGCGATGGGGGGGGGGGGGGGGGGATTGACGGAGCTTCCCTTCACCCCAACCGCCCAAGACGACATACAACTAGCAAGTTCCAGTTGTCGAGTTGGTAAACTCGGATAAATTTCCATTGCAAATTCCCATTTCCATGAATGCTAGTAAATTATCATTCGGCCGGTTTGAAAGTCAAGTTTAAAAGTTTAAAAGTCAGTTTGAAAGTCAAGTTGGGGAATTATTCCTATTGTTGTGGAAGTCGTCGCGTTAGTCGCTGAAGGGATTGTGGTTGCAATGCCAAATTTTAAGGTCACGGTCATCCGGAGCTACCTATCAGATAGTCGTGATGAGGAGGCTGTAGTCACACTCTGTGATTTCATTGTTGGCTCATTTAACAACTTGCACTCTTGTATTCTCTTGGGCGAATTTGACGTACCTTTGCACTGTGGACTGGGAGCAAAATTGGGCCTCGGATCGTCACCACAGGCTATTCCTCGAGCGTATTACTCCTTTGGGGCTCATACACCTAGTTAATAGGCCCATCAAGGGGGATAACATCCTGGACCTGGTTTTCTGTGATGATGAGAGGTTAATTTTCAACTGTACCGTTGAGGATCACTTTGGCAATAGTGATCATTGCCTTGTATCTTTTTCCTTAAACCTATCTTTCGCTTCATTAGAAAGGTTTATTGAACCATCTCTTCCATGAAGTGTAGGCTAAATTACGAAAATCTTAAATTATCATTTGTCGATTTTGACTGGGACTATATTCAGCGTCCACCATAATTTCGACCATGCGTGGAATTGTTTTCTTGGCATTCTTTCAGGTCATAGCATGATCTGCCGAGAAGCACGGAAAATAAAAAGACCTAGGTCTGATCCGTTTCCACCGTACATTACGAAAGTCCGTAGGCTATTTGGAAGTTAAGGCTTTGGTGGAAATTTAAATCAAACCCTTGTGAGGCTACTAAAAGTGCTTACAGTGCACAATGCAAACTTTATACTCAAGGCCCATTGAAGACTGGTACTGCAAGCCTGACGGGAGTCGTGTTGCTCTTTTCAGACTGTATCGCACCAGGACCTCGTCATCATGTTCTCTCCCACCTCCTAAATATGGAAATAATTACCACGCAGATGATTTGACTAAGGCTGAAGTACTGAGTATCATTTCTGCATCTAATTTCGTAAATGATGGTGGGGTTCAGCGCCCTCCATCTGGCCTGTTTTCGAAAGAAATTAATTTTTGTTCTGACGTGGTGTTCTCTGAACAGTTGGTTGAAGCTGCTATCAAAAGTATAAAACCAAGCCACTCGTGACGACCTGATGGAATTTCTGCGTTTTTTTTTTATAAACAGCTTGCAAAAGAACTTTGCACTTGCTCTCAACATTTTTCTCTACTTCTTTTAGAACTGGCCTAATCCCCAAAACATGGAGCTCTGCAATTATTATATCTGTATTCAAGAAGGGATCACCTTCTGACCCTGCAAATTATCGCCCCATAGCTCTTACGTGTGTTACTTAAGACACGTGTGTGGGTCTATTATTCGAGATGTGATCTTAAAGTTTTTTTTTAGCAAAATTCCATCAGAAATTATCAGTTTGGTTTCCTCCCGGGTAGATCTGCCACCCTACAATTACTTTGTGTCCTGGATAGATGGACGAGTGCACTCGATCTTGGGGTCCCTTCAGATAAGATTTACTTTGACCTTAAAAAAGCATTTTATTCCGTCATCCACCGTAAACTGTTATTGAAAATTGCTGAATGTGGTATAGTGGGAAACCTTGCTGGTTGGATCAGGGATTTACTACAAAACCGAACACAGCAAGTGGTGGTTGTGAGGGTAACTTCAGTGGCAATGCCAGTGCCTTGCGGGGTTCCACAGGGGTCTGTCCTCGGCACCTAACTTTTCATTATTTATCTAAATGACGTACGATTTACCAACGACAGTACCTTCGGATTTAAATTTGTCGATGACCTTAAAATTGTTAGTGACAATTACAGCCCAACAATATCTTTGAATCTTAACTGCGACATTCAAAAGGTATCCGAGTGGTCTAAATCTTGGCAATTACCACTCTCCACCGCAAAATGTTTCTCATTCCATGTGGCAACCTAAATGGGAGCTCACAGTATTGCCTTGATCAATGAACTATGCCTGCAGTTAGGGAGGTACGTGACCTTGGTGTGTGGTTCACCTCCGATTTAAAATCGTCACTGCATCGTCAAAAGACGTGTGCACTGGCATATAGATGCTAAGCCTTGGTAAATAAATGCCTCACTTCTGGAAGCTTGCAGACGAAAGTTTGGGCCTTTAAAGTTTTTGTTAGACCACTTTTGGAATATGCCACCGCAGTTTGGTCTCCGTATTTCATTAAGGACATTGACCTCCTTGAGACTGTACAACATAAATTCACTAAAGGCATTGCAGGCCTACGAGACTTGAATTATTCTGTGTGCCTTAAGGCTACTGGCCTCGAACTCCTTGAACTACGGAGAATTAGATACAATCTAACATTTAATTTTAAGATTGTACATGGCATTACTGCTGTTTACCCACCTCTTTTTGTTTTGTCACCTGACCCAGCACCTACACGCGGTCATGGTTGGAAGGTGGTGGCACAGGGATTACGCTTGGTTTACCGCTGACACTTCTTTTCGGTACGCATGGTGAATGTATGGAATTCACTTAGGGTGTCTGCTGTGAACCTACCCACAGTGCGGGTTTTTTGTCGTTGGCTTAGAGATGAGGATCTTGAGCCATTTTTAAAGCGCCCCCTTTCATTGACAACCTAGTTTTTGTTCTCTTCCCTTGTCTTTTTGCCCATTATCTCCACTTTTATTTAAATTAGGCTCGGTATCAGAAGCACAGCCCTTCTGTTGTCCCACAGTACTGCAGTTACTGTGGTGAACTTGTATATTATATATTACATTATATTATATTATATTATATTATATTATATTATATATTATATAATGTGTTTTTTTCATTAATTTTTACAATGCTTCTGTTAGCATGGGAGTAACTGAAACGCTGGCCATAGTCGTTTCTGGTCGCTTCCCTGCAGCTCTTCTCACATCCACGCAACTGATAAAAAGTATGTGAGCTCAGAGCTTAGCCGTACCTAGTGGGAAAAAGAAGAGCTCCACGAAAATTTGCTAAGTCGGCAAAATTGAAAATTAACCTGGTCGTTTTGTTTGCTATTTTATTCTTATACAGGGTGGGGCAGAAAGGACGGAACACCCATGGCAATCAAAGATGGTTAATGTTAGGATAATGAAACTTTGCATGGTATGTAGGCGAACGGGGGGTCAACTAACCATGAATCGATCACTGACCTTGACACATATTTTCAAGGTCATCGTGATGTTAACTTTTTAACTATGCTTCGTAGAACCCCAGTGTAAATTAGAAACTTGTAGACATTGGCAAGGCATGGCCATTGCAAAAAACAACGAAATTCGGTACGTTAGTTTAGGAGTTACGAAAATTGCAAACATCATTTTGTTGTGCTGACCGAGTGGCTTTCACGCCAAACAGTGAGTGTAAAATTAAGTCCAGTGGTCCTCAAAGTACATGAAGCATGCTTAGAAACAAACAGCAACTGACACACTGATGACTCGACACTACTAGTCAACACAACCTGCTACATTACACGTATAAGCAGAATGGTGCTGCAAACTACAGCATCTTATGCAAGTTGGCATAGTTTAGTCACCGTGGTCGTCTAGAAATGAAACTAATGTTGTTCCTCCCTCAGTTTAACATTTCTGATTTTGTTTCAGAGCTGATCACGGTTAATGAATTATGCCAATTTGCGTATGCTGCCAACACCATTACCTACCAATACAATGCATGGTGTACGAAAGAGCCTGACAGAACTGTTTGGCAGGAAACCCACTCGACCAGCACAACAGAATGATTCTTGTAATGCCCGTAACTCCTTAACTAACGTACCAAATTTCGTTCTGTTTTTTGCATTGGCCATGCCTTGACACTGTCTACAAGTTTCTAATTTACACTAGGGTTCTACGAAGCATAGTTAAAAAGTTAGCATCACGATGACCTTGAAAATATGCATCAAGGTCAGTGATCGATTCATGGTTAGTTGGCTCCCCGTTCGCCTACATACCATGCAAGGTTTCATTATCCTAACATTAACCATTTTTGATTGCCAAGGGTGTTCCGTCCTTTCTCCCCCACCTTGTATTAGCCCATTACCAACATAAATTAAAAACAGCTTAGATAATGTAGAAAAAAAATGCATTAAACTGTATCACCCATCCCCCGAGTTTAAAGTTGTTTGAAGTCGTGATAACCAATAACTTCACGAAAATCGCACACAGATGACAAAACTGAAAAGTGAGTTGGCTATTTTACTTCCTATAACCTTTCTTTTGTTAGACAGTGGTGCCCAGAAGAGGGTTCAGTGAGAAGTAACTCCAACTGGTATTTTAGGGGGTAGAAAAGTTACTGATACATTAAATTAAAAAAGTTTTTTTTAGCTAAAGCAGAAACGTCAACAAAATCTGCATTTAAACAAAACTTGGTAAGGACTTCTGCCAAGTTTTTGCTGTCTGACGTCGTGATGTCAAAATTAATCTATAAAATTCATACAGTTACCTATTTGATTGGCGAGTTCGTCTGCTAGCCCATCACTACCATGGTTTTAGTTAAACAAAAACGTGAACTAAATCCATACTTCATGAAAATCGGGTACATTTGGCAAAATTAAAAACCCTAGTTGGAAAAATTGAGTTGGCTGTTCGATATTCTGTATTCTTCCAAATCAAACTTGTTAAGAATTTTAAATATTTCGAAGGTCCAAACTTTGATGACAGGCGTCCATAAGAACCCAGATTAAAGGATAAAAACGACCCAAAGGTCACGAAAGGAAGCAAAAATTACCCTAAGATCTGCTGACTCAAGGGAGAAAAAAATTAAAATGGAGCATGTCGATTTCAAATGTTGAAACTTTTCTCTAGCACACCTCAAGTTGTTTTGGAGAAAACTGTGTAAAAGGTTCGCCATTTTTTTCATCTTTCGGCGTTTCATTTTTTGTAAACTGGAGCATGTTGTTGCTTGAAAATGTGAAAGTTTTTTGCAATATTATCTGTAGGCCTAGTCGTTTGGGATAACTCATCCGTTAATCACCCCTAAGTAATTCTGTGGATTGCTTCTACCAAACTTTGAAGGCATCCTTAGTACTGTCTGTAATGAGTACTCTAAGGATTGGGAGAGATATCTACCAGGAGCCATGTTTCCCTTCCCGGGTTTGCGCCTTCAAAACTGGTCTATGGTCGAACCATCGAAAGGCCCTTTACAACTTCTTAGAACTCAGTGGATCTAACAGGATGTATATCCGACCATACCTGAATACGTCCAAGATCTCTTGCCGGAAATTAAATATTCAAGTGCAATAGCCCTGGAGAACATGCAGAAAGGGCAACTCAGCAATAAGGCATACTGTGATGCCAAGGCAACTGAACCTAAGTTCAAAAAAGGTAACCAGGTCTTAATTCTGAAACTTTCTAGGAGCAACAAGCTCGACATCTTTTGTGATGGTGCCTGCCTTGTACTAAAAAGAATTTCTGACACTAATTATTTAGTGAAAAAATTCTATGGTAGTTAGAAAGAGACAGTATATTACATTGATCTCTTGAAATCTTATTCCTAGAGAAGTCTCGTGTAATTTCACCCACAGGGTTGAAAAAGATGTGATACACAAGGAATTTACTTAAACAGGTAAAGAAGGAGACGGCCTCTTGGCGAGTAAGGAGGCAATGTCCCTTTTCAAGAAAGTGGATAGTTTAACTCTTCGATCAATGGCAAGATCTAATAATTATTCAAGCAGGTTAGGGGAGTGTTCTCAACTCTTCCTGCCCACACGAACCTTGTAACCCATGACATTGAATGGAACTGTTAATCTAAGGAATGCAAGCTCTGAAAGGAATGCATCATCCCATTTCAGGACAACTCTGCAGTTGGAGCTGAAACTTGGCCTGAGCATCTGCAAATTGTTTTTAATTTTCATTACCGCTGTAACAAAAGCAGGTTTGACTGCTTGTAATAAAGCTATTTATCTTGGCCATAAGAAAGCATCGTAGAAAGATGTCCGCTTGTTTTTAGGCCTCGTTGGTTATTACTAAAGGTACCTTAATCAATACTCCCAGATTTGCGCTCCACATCACGGATGCATTGAAAAAGGAAGCCCCTGATACTGTCACGTGGGACAACCTTAAACAAGAAGCTTTTGATACTTTGAATACATTTCTCGTGACGTATCCAGTGCTGATAACTTGTAATATTTTACAGCCTTTCGTCCAGTGCGACTGCAGTGTAAGAGGTGTGGTTGTAGTGCTTTCTCAGAAGTTTGATGGAGAATTTTTTCCTATATGCTTTATAAATACCATTTAGTAATTCAATAATTTTATTGTAGATTTCATCCGGGTGTTCTTAGACCGCTTAGTATTTGTCCAGGATTTGTTTTAAGCGATCAGTGCAGGACAAGTGCTGAAGACCAGGTAAGTATTTTGTAGAGTTTTTGAACTGCCTCAACAAGGTTGATATCTCCAGCAAAGTGTGGAGTCCAGATTGAACTGGCGTACTCCAAGATAGGCTGGACGAATACCTTCCAAGCCCAAACCAATGTCGGGGTATCCTTACAAATAAATCAGCTTTTCGTTGCAGCTCGCTGCCTTACAGTCTTACTGCCTTGCAATCATCTTGCAGTCGAAAGATTTTTGGAGGCACTTGTAATCCAAACACACAAATCCCACTCACCTTATTATGATAGTGAAGAATTCTAGTTGCTCATTGGTTCAATCCACCTTTTGGTATCACATAGTCAACCGGACATGAGTGATGCTGTTATCAATTTATCCCGTTATAATTCCTGTCCCACACAGTTACATTGGGTAGCAACGAAACGTGTTGTTAGATACCTTACAGGCACGACACAGTGCAGTCTATTATATCCCTGAGGAGGTGCCAACGAACCTGAGGGATATTTCGACACTAGTAATGTGTGAGGTTTTTCCGGTCATGCCATTAAGTTAGCCAGAAGCCTTATTGTCTGGAATACTGCCAAGCAGAAGACGTTGGCTCTCAGTAGTGCAGAAACTGATTTAATGGCTATCACAGAATGCAGTCGGGGCCTGGTGGTCGAGTTTGGCTACCAAAATCGTATGCAGTCCCAATCTTGCATGTACTCGGACCGCCAGGATGCCATAGACCTTTTCCATACGTTGTCCTGTAGTACCAAGACAAAGCATTTAGCTCGGCGAGTTTGGTATCTCCATACTTTGGTAGAGGAACAAGAGGTGGAATTGATCTATAGGACCAGAACCGAACCCATGGCCTGACTTGTCCCACTCAGAATTTAATTTGCAACTCCAAAAGCTTAATCCACCAAATCATTCCCTTTAATTCTTCCAAAAATAATTAGTTCGTCCATGTTGTAAAACCAACATGGTGTACCTTAAACTATGTGTTGAGCTAACATTAATATTAATATTTTTTGTGCCATTTCTTTATTTCATACTAAGAACTCTAAATACTAAAACTACTGATACGTATCCCTAGATTACTTAGTCTATCTCATAATAACAGTGCTGTTCTGATTCTGTATATATATACTCTTAACCCATTCTCCCCTCACTCCTTTGTTCAGGGAGGGGAGGTGTGGGGTGGTGTCATTAAGCCCCTGCACCGCTGTCACTCATAGCTCCCTCGCCCATACAAGTTTCTTGTATCTCCAGTCGTACAGAGGCAGTTTTATCTTGAACTTTATCGACATGCCCAAACTATGGCTATATACACAGGTTGGTCCATAACGTACTAAAAAAAAAGGTAAGCCTAGAAAGTGTATAGGCTTATGAAGTATGTTGAGTAGGCATGGAAGTACACATTAGGCCAAAGGATATGATTGAAACGAAGATCAATCCGACTAATGAATTGTAATAAAGACCTCAACGTACTGTAAAGGTACTAAAGAGTGGTAGGCCTAGAAAGTGTAGGCCTACACTTAGGCCTGTCCTAATAACGAAATCATAATGAAAGGATAAATTAATTCTAACGAAAATGTTGATTAAGCCATTTTTCTGCCATATCATCATTCGGGTCTGTTTGACTGTCGTGGAGTTTCCAGTGGGTCTGAACTTCTCTCTGGAGAGCACATGTTGTATCGAATCAAATGAGATGAGCCTTGAAAATCATGTGACACGCACGCAAAGAAAGAAAGTGGAGGGCGTAAAACGTTTTTGCTTTCCCCTACGATAAAATACTACTAGTTCAACACCACGCTTTCAAAGTGTTGCCCCCAGCTGTTACACAATGCCTCAGACTTTGGTCAAAGTTCCGCCAAACTTGCGCTAACATGTCTGGTGTGACTGAATGACACACCTCAACAATGTGCTCTCTAAGCTGCTGTATGTTCCCAGATGGTGCTGTGCTGCAGAAATTTGGTCCTTAACATAGCCTCACAGAAATAAAACCAGGAGGGGTCAGGTCAGGCAACCTAGGTGACTATTCCACAGGACCGTCCATGCCATTCCACCTGCCCTCGTATCAGAGAGTCAGCCAATATCTGGCCTGAAGGAAGAAGTGGGATGGAGTGCCATCGTGTTGATACCATACGCTCTGATGGTAGGCCAAAACTACCACCTCCTCAATCGCTGGTTGAACCGATTCATTCAATAGCTGCAAAAACCTTTCCCCATTCAGTGTATCATCAATGAAGAAAGGCCTTACCAATGTTGTTCCTTCAAACCCACACCACACATTTGTACCTGGGTTGTGCTGGAAGTTTCTTTCACCTGTGAAGTGTGGATTTGTAATTACATATTCACGTGTGTTCTGCTTATGTGGAATATGGTGCAACTTAATATGAGCCTCGTCAGTCATTACAAGATGCCTAAAAAATGCTCAATAGTCCATTGTGCAAACTACAAGCTGACGAAAACTTCATCGTAATAATGTTGTGATATTGCCAGTTTTGATACATGGTCCCCTTGTACCTTCCGGACTCTCTGCACAGTGGTCTTGCCAATAATTAATTCTCCGGCTAGAGAGCCTTGCGATGTTCGAGGGGGAGGGGAAGGGGTTTAATGCTTCTATAGCATCAATGACTGCTGTGGTATGGTCCTCATCTGTAGATGTGCGTGGACACCCACAATCTCTCCAGTCATCATGAACAGAACCTGTTTCCCTGAATTTCCTCAACAGATGGAGATCACGGCCAAGCATGGAGTGGGTCTGTCTGAGTGCAGGATATGGAATTGGTCTGCAACCTGTTGAAGGGTTTGGACATTGCTCCATCTCGTGCCACAAAGCAAAACCAACTCAATCCATTCCTGAATAGTGTACAAGGCAGTCATTACACTGGCAAACCTCCCAACAGCCTCTAAACTGGATACTGTACACTGCAAAGAGTTTACCGAACGGATTTATCGAATTTACGTGGAAGGAAAGAAATGTGGAATAAAATTACTGAGTATTAACCAGTCACCTACGTTGAGGTCTTTATTACTCTTCCTTGTCGGCCTGACCTTCGTTTCAATCAAAACCTTTGGCCTAATGTGTACTTCCATGTCTACTCAACAAACTTTGTAGGCCTATACACTTTATAAGCCTCTAAACATCTGAGGCATACCTTTTTTTTAGTACTAGTTATACGACTCAGATATTGGTGGAGGGCTATTGGTTGCAATTAAGCACGGGATCCCCTATGTTGTGGGTCCAGAATTTCTGAGCTCTGAGTACTTGTACTTTGATTTGCCAGGTTTTAATCTACTTGTACACCTCGGTTATCTGCCTGATGAGCACGATTCTGCCGCGGTTGTGAACATCTGCGACTCGATCACTACCACTTATTGCCGCATAGGGTTAACATTTTAACTGGCGACTTTAATCAACCATCTGTTGACTGGGTTGCTGGTGCGGCGTCTGGTTGGGCTTCCAAATTCTTCTTGAAAATTCTTCTTCCAAATTCTTCTTGTACTGCCGACCTGGGCTTTCTACAGCTCGTCCGGGAGGGCACCAGAGGTGATAATATTTTAGACCTGGTTTTCTCAGATGACTCAACTGCGGTGTCTAGCATCTCAGTTGGTACCCGGTTGGGCCGAAGTGACCATCATATGGTAGTTTTTGATTTAAGTGTGGTCTCCACCGGTTGCGATGCCATGGCCTCCCAATATATAATAAAATATAATACAGTAATTTGTTGCTGGAGCAACAGGACTGGCAAGGACCCAGGAGGTCGCTGATTGCCAGCCTAAAAGGGGAGTGCATTGACTATATTCTGGTAAAAGGTAGGAGGATTTTACAAAAGCAGAAATTAAAAGCAAATAAATGATATAAAAATAAAACTAGTTTAAAAAATAGTTTAAAAAATAGCATGGCCAAATGGGTGGAAAAGTGGAGTAGGGCAGGGTAGGGTAGGGTCACAACTGCCTTGCCACCAAGGTTAGACCTACCAGGGACACAAAGATGCCCGATGACATCGCCAGAAGTGTAGGAAAGGTACGGGAGGGGAGTGGCCAGTTGTCATACATAATGAATAAAAGATTTAAAAATATATATGTAAATTAAAAAAATCATCCAATATAAGCTAAAAATACAAAAGAGAAAAAAACATAGTTAGTTGCAGGTACCGAACGGGTTGTGAGCGCTAATACTGACCGTTCTTTCGTGGTGGGGAAACTAACAAGCTCTCTTGATAAAAGGGTTAAGGTTTTCAATAAGTAGCTCCCTGCGGAAGCCTCCCTCCGAGTTCATGCATACTGTCCTTGAACGAAGGGCATTCCAAACCGGGACGACCCGGACCGCAAAGAAATGTTTTCTGCAGTCAAGCCGAGACCCCTGAACCGCAAGCTTCCAAGGATGACCCCGGGTATTATGAAAACAAGGGGCAAGGTCAAAGAGGGGTAAATCGACCGAAATAAGGTTATGTAGTATTTTATACGTTAAAATAAGGTCAAATCTCAGTCGACGGAGTTCCAACAGTTCAAGGCTTGACCTGGAAAGCCGTTCCAGATGATCAACATCATGAAATCCAGGGAGACGTTTGGTGAATCTCCTCTGTACCGACTCGATTAGGTCGATGTCTTTCACCAAGTAAGGAGACCAAACCGGTGTGGCGTACTCAAGAATTGGGCGGACGAAAACTTTGAATACCCAAACCTTAGTCGTGAGGTTTCCCGAGGTGAAGCAACGGTTAACCACAGCCAAACGGCGGAATGCCATGGCGCTCACCTTCGAACAGTGTAAGGACACCTTCAAGTCTGATGAAAACCAGATACCGAGGTCACGGATTTCCTCGACCACTGGGAGATTTTCGCCCCCAAGTAGATAATGATAGTCAGGGGAGTCGGGTCCAATATGGAAGGATGGGCATTTCAAGTTAGATAACGGTAACTGCCAATTTTTGGACCAATTTGGACCAATTTGGACCAATTTTTGGACATTTTCAATCTCCTCCCCGAGTGCAGGTGAAGGTCCGGCTGCCAACAATTCAGTCCCAATTTTGATGTCATCTGCAAATTTAACTCCATATGGTGATGAAAAGGTCAAGGTCAAATCATTTACATATATCAAAAACAGAAGAGGCTCAAGCACCGATCCCTGTGGGACTTCACACGGTACCCCGACCTTAGTAGAAAGCGTACGCTCAATGGTTACTTGCTGGGAACGATTTCTCAAAAAAGCAGTTAGCCAATTAAAAAGAGGACCACTGATGCCACATCCACTCAGCTTTGAGAGAAGTTTTCTGTGAATCACCGACTGGAATGCCTTTTTAAAATCAAAATAGACAACATCGCTCTGTGCTCCAACATCCAACGCGCTTGTCCACCTGTCTAGAATACAAAGCAGTTGGTGGGAGGCCGATCTACATGGGCGAAACCCAAATTGGTCGGGTCGCAAAATGGAAAACTCTTCTAGATATTGCATAAGTGAGTCCCTAATGATAGCCTCCATAACTTTGAAAATTACGCATGTGAGGCATAACTTTGCAAATTACGCATGTGAGGGCTATCAGCCTATAATTAAGGGGGTCAGATGGCGAGCCTTTTTTAAATATAGGGACAACGTAGGCACATTTCCTGATCTCGGAGAGATCACCCTGTTCAAAAGACAAGTTAAAGAGTTTAGAGAACGGATAACAAATTTCGGCAGATATCTGCCTGAGCAGAAAAGCGGAAAAACCGTCAGGTCCGCACGACAAACTTGGTTTAAGTTTATTCAATGTAGAAAATACACCTGCCCTGTCAAAGTTCACCACGCTACAATTTTGACTAAGGATGAAGTTCTGGGGTAAGGGTAGATTTTGATTCCCATCGTCCATAATAGAATTTGATGCAAAAATAGCACTTAATGCCTCAGCCTTCGAGAGGTTGTCCACCAAGAGTCCACTCGAGGACATAAAAGGCGGCAAGGAGCGCGACCACTTGGTTTTCTGGTGGTAGAACTTAAAAAGGGTCGAGATGTTGCCGCCCCGGATAACCTTCTCCTCTCGTAAAACGTGCCATGCTTCGACTGATTTAGAGTACACTTTCCTAGCAGTGTTGTAGGCCAATAGTGTTATTTCATTGCGGTTATCCCTGTAACGCTTCCACAGTTTAAGTTTTTGGCGTTTCATTTTACTGAGGAACTTCGGTTGGCGATTGTTACCTCGTACGTCGATTTTAGGAGTAAGTGTTTTGCAAAATTAATGTGGCTGGTCAGAATATCTGAAAAACAATTCCACGCATCTTGTATTTGTGGATGCACAGAAAAAATAAGGACGTCCCAATTTAACCCTTCCAATGAAGATTTAAGTGCCCAAAAGTCAAGCTTACGGTGAGCCTGCCTGGCCCATCTTTCTTGGGTCGTGTGAGCAGCTACCACACTATGCAAGGTTTAGTTTAAAAGTCACCACACAATGGTCACTATTACCAAAGTGTGGCCCAACCCTCAGATCAAAGAGGAGACGATCATCATCCGTGAAAATCAGATCAAGTATATTTAATCCATGAGTAGGTTTGTCAACCTGCTGGGAAATACCAAGTGGTGCTAGCAACTCTAGGAAAAGGCGATGATGATTGGTCAATAGCACGATTTAGATGCCAATCCACAGTGGATAGATTAAAATCTCCCAGCACCACATTGGAATGACCCTCATTCAGGGAAACGGCCATGAAGTGGCACATATTTATGACCGCATCCTCAGATCTGCTATCAGGAAGATAACAGAGAGTAAAACTAATATTAAAACTTGGTATCGCTAAAAGCTTCCCCTCGACCCGTGCTGACACATAACAATATAATATAATAACATAATATAATAATAATAATAATAATAATAATAATAATAATATAATATATAGAGACGATGCTCGAGGCATCCACCCACCCAAATTCCCCGGCAGCAGATGTTAAGTGGAAGAAGTACCACCATTATTACAGTTGTTTTTTGCCGCATGAGGGAGGAAACCGGAATACCCGGAGGAAACCCTCGTGCAACGGGCGGGAAACAACCGGAGAAAAACCCGTACATATACACTTCCCATCGCCAGGATCGAACCCGGGTCTGTAGGAAGCCAGAGATGTACACTGGGACCAGGAACCCTATCGAATCTGACGCCCCAGTGCTCGCAGCTACCCGTGCACACTATGCACCAATGCAGCAGCTATCTCCACCCGGTGAAGAATTAATAATCCCCCACCACGACTACCACGATCACGTCTCACAACCACATACTTTTTTAAGTCGGCAACCATAGCGTCAGTAAAATCCGAATGAAGCCATGACTCTACAACAAAAATAAAATCAAAACATTCGACCTCAACCAAGTCATGAAAACAACCAATATTGCGAATAACACTTCGTGCATTGAACATGGCACAGGACAATGTCTGCAGAGACGTGCTGCAGGTAATTAAAGAATCAGGTTCAACACCGGGTGGTTTCCCAAATACATCACCCCGTTTTCCGATGGAACATGTAACAAGGCAAGCTTCTGTTGTAGCACTGACTTTCCACGCGATGTGAGATGTATCTTGTCTCTGGCTAGGAGAGTTTGGTTTTGAATAATTTCGCTGTCCATGGATAGGAAGGAAATGTCTTTCTTAACACACATTTTCCTAATAAGACAATTTGTATGAATCACTTGAAGGTCAATTTCACGATTTTCTCTCCCTAGTCTTGGGAACAGTCCTATTAGGGTAATGCGGGATTTGGGGCAAGCACGCTTGAGGGATGAAGAAAAATCTGCTAGGATCATGGCAATACAGTTTGGTGGGGGTAGGGTCCCTACATTGTTTGTCCCGGCACATATGACGAATGATCCGCTACGATCACTTGCCTTCAGGAGCTCTGGTAATTTAGTCTGTAGCTCCTCCACTTTCATGCCTGGGAACGTCCATGTTTGTGAATTTGAGTGGCAGCTGCCCCTTAAGTTACGGACGTTAGTGTCACCAATAATAGTTGATTTTTCCAACCAATGCTGCACCTGAGTTGCACTACTATGTTTACAGTTGGCACTATCATTTCCAACAGTTAGACTGGATTGTGGCTTGCATGCATAGTTTAAATCTTTTTCACAGTTTTTGGAATTGCAAAGGTTTGAAACATTTGGTATCGGATCAAAATTGTCGTCTTGACGGTTAGGAGGTTTCGGTGTCGATGGTTTTCTTCATTTGTTCCGGTGGGCACCACGCATGAATGTTACATTTTTAACCATTTCATGATTGGTCAGAATTGCAGGGGTGTCCTCACACACAGCAGGTACTTCATCCTGGTCCACATGGGCGGATACATTGGTTAGCTTTCTATCACCTGTTAGATTTAGTTTAACAGACAATTTGGCCATCTCACCCGAGCCACTGGCAGCGTTTTCATGTTGCTCCAAGGAATCACGTTCAAGCAAGTTTACGTTTAATGACTTGAGGATGTTATTAGCCTTCACCTCCAGTTTTTCACCAAGCTTTTGCACCAGATCTTCGACATAGTCATCCAAGATTTGCTTTTGTTTGGCAAAAAAAATACACGTCCAGTTCTCAAAACTGGACTTAAAAACAGCAAATTTTTCTTCTAAGGAATTCGTTATGAGCTGTGCAGTTGTGTCTACTTAAACATTTAGCTCTGCAAGGTCAAGGTCCTTTTCTAGACTAAAGTCCTGTAATTTGTTTAGTAACTTGGAAGAAAGGTCGTGGAGCGATGAAATGTTCATGGTGTCCCCTAGTCCGCCTGCACCAGATTTAGCAGACAAAGGTGTGCTACGACTCCTCTCGTCAGACGACATCGGAGTTTGCATGGTATTAAAATACATAGTTGTTCGTCTATTTAAAACAAAATTTGGACTGGGTTCGAACTTACCCTGCCTACCCCTGCCGCAGATTGAGTCGGGAAGCAAGAATCTTTCCATATTGTCAAATATAAAATGTAGAAAATTACAATTAAAAATGTAAAAAAAAAATTTTAAAAATCCGGACTCAGGATCGAATCGGCACCAAGATTAATATTAGGCAATATAAAATTTCAACATGGCCGCCTCCACCAAACAAAAGTAAACACAAGTTTCAGTTGACGTTCACAGCAACTACGATGCATTTTTAACCATGTCGATTGCTTCAAAGTGTTCTTGGCACATTTTATAGTTCAAAATTTCCAGCACTCACCAGATGCACTAAACTGAAAACTCCTAATCGGACCACCAACAGATGAGCAATTTCGGATCGTTGACACGCCTTGTACACGCTGGTGTCCAATGTCGTTGCATAACTGATTTCGCTGCCCTTAGGGGCCTTTTGGGTAATGTCGACTGTTCTCCTTTGTTGTCTAATTGTCTACTCAGTGTTCTCGTGTTTCCTCTACTAGATGTCGGGCCAGGGGCATACGTCTTCCTGGGTCCATTCTTAAATTACAGCGTGTAAAACTGAATCTATGGCGTGCTTTCAAGGCCAATAGGTCTTTATCTAACCGGGTTGCCTACAATGTGGCCCAGCTTAGGTACTCCAAGAGCATTAGAGAACTTGAAATTTCCCACGAGCGAGCTATTATCACTAGGCGGGACCCTACGGCATTATTTGGGTATTTGAAAACTTGAAACGGCTATGTTCTGGGGTTAAGCCTATTCCCCCTCTTTTAGATGATGGCAGAGTTCTCTCTGCTGAGCCTTACAAAGCGGAGGTTTTTTTGGGTCTGTCTTCGCTGAGAACTTTGTCACCCCTGATCTTGACATACCAGTCTGGACGGGTGGTTTGGTTCCCTCTGGATTTCAGGAGTTTACAGTTACTGCGTAGGAGGTACTTCGTGCCATTAGGAGTCTGAAACCTAATAGGGCCTGCGGTCTAGACGGTTTCTCTGCTTTCTTTCTCAGAGAGATCATGCTCCAGATCTGCGTGCCTGTCTCTTGGATTCTTGATCGTTCTTAGAGGGAAGGCACTATTCTACAAGTTTGGAAGGAAGCTGTAATTGTACCTATTTTTAAAAAGGATGATCCCTCGGCACCAGGGAACTACAGACCTATCGCTTTGACTTGTGTTATCTGTAAGGTACTTGAGAAACTAATTCGTGTTAGGATGCTCGATTTTCATGCTTCCACTAACCAATTGTTTCCGAATCAGTTTGGTGTTTTGCCCGCTAGGTCAACTGTTGCACAGCAATTGTTAGTTCTTGATTTTATCACCGACTCAATTGATGGTGGGGTACCTGTGGACTTACTCTTTGTTGACTTTGCAAAGGAGTTCGAATTGGTCTCATTGGAGCGCCTCCTTGCCAAGCTGCATTGTGTGGGGTTTCGCGGGTTTATTTGGGACTGGTTTGCGAGCTATTTGTTGAGTCGTTCACAGTGTGTCTCTTGTGGAGGGTATCTGTCCAAACCGTTGGAGATCCTCAGTAGCGTTCCCCAAGGCTCTATCTTGGGGCCATTACTATTTGTTATTTACGTTAATGATCTTTTCACTAACTCAAATGCGGTTCCGGTATATAAGTTTGCTGATGATTTGAAGCTGAATCGACAGGTTGTCGAAGTTGAGTCTTCTGGTGACCTCCAGCAGGCCCTTGAGGATTTGGATAGCTGGTCCCATACTTGGAGACATCCCATTGCTCCTCTGAAGTCTGCGGTATTGCATTTGGGGCACAATAACTTGAATTTTGAATATATCTTAGGGGGCACTGGTATTCCAGCTCATAACTCTATTAAAGACTTGGGTGTTTGGCTCTCCTTTGACCTACGGAGCACAACATATTGTAATTTCACAGTTAAAATGGCCAGGCAGAGGACTGCGGTTATCAGAAAGTCTTTCAAGTCGGGTGACTGGGCCACCTTTATCTGGGCTTTGAAATTATATGTCAGGCCCATACTCGAATTTGCGTGTCCGGTGTGGAACCCCTATCTGCTAGGCGATATCGAATGGGTGGAGTCCGTTCAACGGAGGTTCACTAAGTCCTTGCCAGGGCTGAGGAAACTTGACTATCGGAGCCGGCTTCGGGTTCTGGGGCTTGATTCCTTGGAACTCAGAAGGCCTAAAGCAGACTTATATATGGTCTATTTCATCTTGCACGAAAAAATTTTTGGAGACTTCCATGGGTTTTTTGAGCTGAGGGTCAGTATTTACACCCGTGGCCATGCTTGGAAGCTCGTCCCTGGGACGTCCAAGTTGAATTGTCGGCAAAAAAATTTTTTCTAATCGCGTGATCACAAGCTGGAATGCGCTCCCAGCATCTGTTGTCTCGGTGTCTAGTCTATCTCAATTCCGTTTGCAGCTGAATAAATGTAATCTTAATACTTTTTTGTCCCAGTTTTAATGGGTACCGTTTTTTGTCAGCAGTTTGGTTTTATCGTTAACCTGTCAACTAATTCGGCGTTTGGTGAACCAATTTAGTGTCAATTTCTTTTTTATCACTATATTGTTTGTTTTATTTCTGCAGTGTGTTTAACCTTTTATAGATTTTTGCACTGTGTTTTAACCTTTTATGCATGTTTAGTAAGTCAGGCACAGTGTTAGTGGTACTTTGGTATCCTTCTGTCAACCAGTTTTCATTTTTGTGTGTGACATAAACTATTCTTATCTTATTATCTGTCTTATCGATTCCTTCTCATGTTCATTGTTGTTGTCAGTGTTTCAATTTATTGAAGCTGCATTCAACTTCTCCATTGTGCGTACTCAATGCAACTTCTCTCTCCAACTTCAATTCATTTCTTTTTCGTAGTTCTCCCTCAGTAGATTCCAACCCTATAAGGAGTACACACAGTTATTTTGTAGCGGCGATGCTATTTTGTAGAGGCCATTAAGCAGAATTCTATGCTCAAAATCGATGCCTTTTCACCCCGTATCACGTACTCAAGTCAGGTTTAATATGGACTTGCAGGTCAAATATTTCTCCTCATCCGTAAATGGTATTAAAGAAATGAATCCAGGATCAAATCTGAGTGTAGAGAGGGAGGAGAAGAAAAATATTCTGAACTGCCAAAGATGTGCCCCATTCATATGTCAACCAATCAATCTAATAAAATCAACTTCGCCAGCAATGACATCAGTGACTCTTCACAAATGATAATACACCAAAATATCCTCGCAACAGACCTCTAGTTCGCACAATACTTCACTGCAGAACGAATGGTAATAAGAAATGCCATCTAGACCAATTAATTCGAAAGGAAATGATCTGCAACCAGGAGGTGTTATAGGAAGGTCGGAACCCTCAAAAGTTGATCAATCAATATTTTTATTTCATTTATGATAGTTCTGTAAGTTCAAATTTCTTAACTCAGGTGGTAGCTTATTAAATTGGTGTGGGATCTGGTGTTCAAGACAACTCTCCTACGATACGAGTTTCTTGTTATGGTTTCCTTTAACGATTTACTATTTGCCCTTACACATCTACCTACCGTTATTTTGAATTCATTGGAGAAGAAATATTTAAATGTCAGAATGCCTGAGTTGGGAATTGACCCAATTCATATTTGAAACTAAAAGCCAAGAGCCCTAATGTTCAGCCTGGACGTGCCATAGCAGAGCGTCGGTCTTCAGTATTCAGAGATCATGGGTTCAATTCTCCATTTCCAACTCATAAGGTAGACATTTAAGTCCAAAAAGACAAAGGAAATAGAATTGTATCACGGAAAAAAATATATACACACACATTATATATACAGGGTGGCCCAAAAGTCCGTTGCACCTCACCAAAGGCTCTACAGAATTGGAATTAGGCGCCTTACTCATAGGACTTTGTGTTTCCTCCCTAAGATGGGGGCCACCCACTGAGCTTGCGTTGGGGTGCCCTGCCCCTCCCCCCCTCAACCCCCAGATATAAAACTTAACTTTTTTCCTGTGAGATATAGACGTTTGGCTCTTCAATGTAGCCCCCACGCCCATATGAGGCTTCCCTGCACGGTGCAGGAAATTATACGGGAAGCACTCATGTGGGCGTGGGGGCTACACTGAAGATGTAATAAAACGCATCCCATTTATCCAATTAGCATGCTGTTTTCGGCTATCACGTTGTCTGGGCCACGCGCATTTTTCCCCAATTGGAACCAAACGTCTATTTCTCACAGGAAAAGTTAAATTTTATAGCTGGGGGGTTTAGGGAGGGGGGGGCCTCAGTGGGTGGCCCCCATCTTAGGGAGAAAACAAGTCCTATGAGTCAGGTGCCCAATTCCAATTCTGTAAGGCTTTTGGTGGGGTGCAACGGACTTTTGGACCACCCTGTATATTAGCACGGTCGGCAGGCAGCGGTTATTAGAGTTTGTTTGCGCGCGAGAATTTTCAGAAAACGAATAAGGCGGCAGGAACCTAGAATGAAATGCAGCAACATGTAACATTGGCGCAACAATAGGCAAAGTGCACAAGACCGGATTAGAGTTCACTCGGACAAGGTGTTACGATTCTTGGAAACGGGAAAAGTGACATTTAATTGTCGTTATTTGAGCTCGGCGATGGTTAATTCTTTGTTGATAATCAAAATTACACGATCTTCGTTTTCGCTTTAATCTTTCAGATTTAAACCACGGTGCTTTATAGTGTCTACTCATTGAACGACTGACATAACTGAATGATTTGTTTAGTTCTTCAATGCAGGCTTTGAGAGGCCAGTTGAATTGTTTCCAAATTCTTTCTTCGATTTTTTACCGCTGTTACTACAACTGCCTGCAACAATGAAGAATCAACGATGAATAAACTACAAGCGGACACATACTAAATCTACACACACACTAGTGTCCTACCAACAAGTAATACACATGGCCAAAGCATGGACGGGGCATGGATATAAATGTGCAATTCAAATGCTCCTTTTTTTTTACAAACAAAATTGCGCAGAGAATGGACATACGCATGATAAACCAGGACGTACCAATGACAATAAAAATAAAGCGAAAAACCCAACATGTTAACGGAACAAAAAATGACTTCGCCGTTTAGAAAAAAAAAGCATTAGAGCTCATATCCTTATGGATCGCACAGCTGTGAAGCACACAAATTAAAACGGATTAGAGTTCACTCGAACGAAACGAACTATAATTTAAATACCAATTCAAGCGAAAAAAATCCCCAAATAATAAAACGCCTGCATAATAAACAAATTAAACTCACACACACACACACTCATTCACGTGGCCTATTTTAAACACAAATTGCGTGCATTTTCTGATTTTACTAAGGAATAAAAACATTCCTTGTTCACTGAAAATCGACAAAACAAACACCCTCAACAAAACAGGTGATGTATAATTCACACATTACATATGCACACAAAAAATGCACACATACCCAAGCAAACGAAACATAATTAAGATGTAAACCCACTCAATAACCAAGACAAAACTAATACCAAATAACAAAACGACTGTATAAAACACAAATTAAACAATACCCCCCCCCCCCATACACACATTCTCATTGACATAGCCCAATTAAAATAAAAATTGCGTTCACTTTCTGAAATTACTAAGGAATAAAAACAATCCTTGTTCCCTGAATTGGCGTTCAAATTATAGTTCATTTCGTTAGAGTGAACACTATTTCGTTTTTTTTCTATTTGTGTGCTTTCACTGCTTGAGTTCCATAAGGATACGAGGTATAATGTTTTTTTCTAAACGGCGATGATGTTCTGTTAATATGATCATATCAAAAACCAAAACTGGTAAAAAAAAAAACACCAGGTTCCGAATGGTTCGGCCCCTTCAAAGGAATGATATCAACATACCAAAACATTCGCCAAGTTAATCTCACCAACTAATAGTTCAAAGGTTAAATGAAAACTATGAAAACTAGAATATTGCTACTTTCGGTAGCAATGTTCAAATTTTCATTTAACGACCAAAGTATTATTCGGTGCGATTAAGTTGGCGAATGTTTTGGTGTGTTGGGCTGAAGGGCTGAAGGGCTGAACCATTTAATTCAGGACCTTGCTATGGTTCTGTAGATAAGTTTGAGTAGGGAGAATTTTTCTTCAGGAATGCTTAGGTGTCTGAGTGTTTTTTACCAGGGTGGACATCCACCACCTAGTACGTTTTCCGGCTATGAAGTCATCAAAGATGGCGGCCGATCTATCAAAAACTGCTCATTTTCCCGGTAATTATGGCATGAAACTTCCACATTTTATACTGATTAAAAAAGAATACTTGAGGGTCTTCGGAAACACTTCTGATCATAAGAGACATCCACCACCTGTTATGATTTCATGCTATGGCGTCATCAAAGATAGCAACCGCTAAATCATTGAACTACTCATATCTCTGTTAATCCTTGGTAGTTTGGATGAAAATTTTGTCAATAAGGTTTAATCACCAAGATTTATCGATGTTTGTACTATATTTTAGTGTTTCACAAATAAGGCAATAATACCACTGTGGTACCATGAATAAAGGGATAATTTAGCATTATACAAACAAGTACAAAGATATATATCAAACATGTTCGAATGTTTTCTAAAACGGATTTTTACAATCTGTCGTGTTAACGCTCCTACACTTAAAGAGGAGCAACCACGCTACTTCACTTTTCCTGTAAATGTATGATGATTTGGCACAATTCACACAATCACATGACCCAATAAAATCATTGTAAGATTTCTGCAGATTGTTTTCTGGCACCAAAACCATCTTCTATCACTTCAAAACCGAATTCGGTGAGGTTCAAGTAAACAAGTGTGTCGTCAATACAGTGCGATAATACAGCCTGAGTTCATGTAATAATCTGAGCTCGCATACAGATTGGCTAGATGACCTGTACCGTAATAACTGCACTAAGTATTCGTCTGCAGGTTAAAAACTTTTTTCTAGTCAGGTGATACTCCAAAGTTATCCAAGTATGCTTTTGATGCCCTGTTAAGAGCTGCCTTTTTGGCACCAAATTTACTATGGTAAAATCCACCTACATTAGTCAGTGGAGAAAGTGTTAGCGACGCGACCGAAGCCTGCTGACCACTGATCTGTCTGTATTCATCCGCGAGCTTAAACTCAAACAATGATGCAAAAATATCATAACAATTCATTTGCGCGAACATTTTTGTCGCTAACAATTTCACATTTTTTGGGCAGTGTTACCCTATAGCATTTCTTTATTGTTAATACATTTATTGTTTAATGCTTAATAGAGTGTGTTATTTCTGCATTACCAAATTTTATTAAGCTGGAGTGATTTCTCTCTTTCAAAAATATTCCTGAAAAGAGCCGTATTGGTTTGGCCTTTAAAAAGCCCGTTTTG
>JAHWFP010039554.1:0-14625 GCA_023313725.1 Lithobius niger | reverse complement strand
ACTCAGTGTAGGAACCGCACCGCTATTTTCCCCACCGGGAGCGGTCGTCCTATTCATCCTCTCAACACTACTGGTTTTCAACTTACCGCCACTGTCGGCTACTCACCTAACGCCCACCATCGGATCGGCACGGACCTGCCTTGCGGGACGGTGGCAACTCCACTGGCTCACTCTACAAATCACCATCTGCATGACAAAAAATGATATTTCAACACAAACAACATCCCGGGGAAGAACGGGAGGCAACGACGCCTCCGTAACCACGAATCACAAAGGCTTCATTCTCGGCCGCCATCTTGCCCTCGGCACCGACCGGCCGACCAAAAACACTGCCGGCATGGCCGTATCCCTTAAGTCTACCGTCTACCGACCGTTTCCGTGCTTCGATCCTGTTCCCACCGTGCTGCTTTCCAATAAGCCGCTCGTCGGATCCACTTCTTGACATCGAAGTCCGTTGTTGTAGTCCATAATACGCGTTGGTTAATTCGCGAAGCACGCAGTAAAAACTCGCACAACCATCCACGTGCTCGAAAAGTGATGTGGTTGGATTGGTGGGGGGCGCTGACGTCGGTAAGGACGTGCAGCGCCGCCTGGCGGCAGTGGAGAAAAGCTTAGGGAGAACATAAAAAATGGAGTTTTTAGTTCATAAGCGAGCAGTAAATATCGTAAAAAGGTGGTTTTAGCAATATTACTGAAGGTAAGTATTTGCAGGAAGTAAGAAATACAAAGTTCAATCACTTTCACAACTTCAAAATATACTTGACCACTCTATTTCGCTAATTTTCGACAGCTAACTGTCGTCTTCATCCATCAAAAATTTGCGAAATAGAAAGATCCTTTGTCCGTTGAAAATTAACGAAATAAATTGATCAAGCATATTTCGGAAGTTGTGAAAGTGAGCGAACTTTGTATTTTTTTGAGAAATAATTTAATATGCACGTTTATTTTATAAATAAAAGAAAGTTTTTAAACATTATAATATAATTAGTTAGTAGCCAACTTGGCTGAAATGGTTGTCACAGCAGCTGCGTACGACAATAAATAAGTGCAGGCTACATCACGTAAGCCACGACTAACGGACTCGCTAATAAATTCATAAAAGCATAACAACATACATATTAAATGTACAAATTCTAACATATGCCCATAAATGTATCTAATTGATTTGTTAATTCTTGCGAAGTACTCTAATTAAATACCCCTCCTGCGTGTGTAGCTATCGATCTTTTTGGAACACTCAAATGTTTGCACCCGTAAACTCGCTCATGCAAGTGTTGGAGCCAACACAAGCACTCATGAGTTTAATGGGATCAAAACCTTCGTGTTCCTAAAAATTATCGCTAACCACTCTTGTACTCAAAACATTACCTATGATAATTATGAATGACAGATTGGGGAGGAGGAGGTGTTATTGACGTAATCCACACCATTAGTTACATCAAGAACTGATAGGGTTTGGAGAATTTTTAACTCTAGAAAGTCCCTATTGAAACACGTTAGATCAGCCTCCATTAGTTCAGTCAGAGTTTTCAGAGGGCGCCACGTGTTCCATCTGATAATTTTTACCTATTTTTCAGCCCAAATCTAAAGTAAACTAAATTACAATTAAGCTAGGCTAAATAATAATTAAAATCAAGCTAGTTTCGTTTACTTTAGTTTAATTTTAGGCTGAAAACTGAATAGAAACACCCACATAAAACACATGTCGCCCTCTATAAACTAAGACTGAACTAATACGACTGTATCCAAGACGTTTCAGTAGGGGGTCTCAGTCAGAAATTCTCCCCAACCCTATAAATTCTTGGTTACATGTACAGTACCGCTCAAAAATAAATGGACAAACACAACAATAGATGTGCTGCTCCGGCCTGCCGCTGTAAACAGGACCATTGTTGCAAGAAATAGCGGTAGCGGAGAGCAATCTGTACCAAAACTCGCAGTAGGCCAACAATGCTTAAAGTGAGTAAACTGCAAATGTTCTGTCTACTAACGTTCGAAATAAGCCTCGTTTGATATATGCCACGAACTGCTGGTGTCAAACAACAGAGCCCAACGAAATTTAATGCTGCAACCATCCACATAGCAACTCAGCCGACAGGTTGCTGAACAAGATAGCTGTAATTTTCGCACTGTGTCGACGATTGTTCGAAGAGCCAAAAGTAAACTAGGATTATTAATCAATACAACTTTATTCTGAATTACTTTTCGCTTAAATTATGTTTTCAAACATGGGTTTTTCAACAGTATTTCAAGGACCGGGTCCGCCTTATTTACTGTTAATGACTTAAATACAAACGTTCCAACTGTAAAAAATGTGTCCTGCTTTACGGAAACACTTTAAAATACTTTTAATAACGTATTTCTTATCATACTCCACGTTACTACCTAAACATTAATACATAATCAATAAACTGAACAGATAGCCTATATTGTTCTTGTTTAATGAGATTTTAATTGGAATAAGAGTGCCACTGTCTTAAAGACTTGCAATTCAAAACTTTAGGTAAAAAGAATTTACTTAATTAAGAAATATCACATTAAAAAAGGACTACCTTATAGCTAATAGGCTTTATCAACGTAACTCAATGAAATAATAACATTTGATCGTCGCATTTGCCCACTACTGGAAGACACGCAACTGTAAAAACATAGGACTTTAAAAACGACACAAAGTAGCTCGACAAAATAATCTCGGCACCGTGTGCATGGATAACTAGGCCTACCCTCGAACCAAATTCTTTATTAGCAGCTACTTAGTACTTACGCAATTAAAACGGCAGTTAAAAAAATTAGGCCTAAAAGCTGGAAATTAAGACTTAAATCACGTTGCCACGGCAACGTCAAGTTTCCGCACCGTTTTGCATACGTGAATAAAGCCCTAACCAGAGTGGCTGCTCGCGGCTGCACGTCGTCGCAGTATGGTGTAAAAAAAACCTTCAACATTGGTCCTTAAACACGACACCAACCAAACGATTGCATCAATTTTGACCTTGTAGGCACGTAGTTGCGCATTGCTTCGCACAAATCTGTTTCTTTCTGGAGAGGACTTAAGCCTACGCTCGAACCCTATTGTCCGTTAGCTGATACTTATGAAATTAAAACGGCAGTCAAAAATTCGGCCTAAAAGCTGCAAATTACGCGTAAAATTTAAAACTAGGCGTAAAAGCTAACACATTTTTAACCTGCAATTGTGTTTTAGATTATACTGGGTGAACCAAAAGTCCCTTGCGCCACAAGCCCTACAGCATTGGAATTACCCACCTGACTCGTGGGACTTTGTTTTGCCCCTAAAATGGGGGCCTCCCCATGAGCTTGTATTGGGACTCCCTACTTCCCTCAAACCCAGATATGAAATTCAACTTTGTTCTCGTGAGAAATGGACGTTTGGTTCCAATTGGGGAAATATGCACATGGCGCAGCCAAGGTGATCGCTGAAAACGACATGCTAAACGGGATGCGTTTTATTATATCTTCATTGTAGCCCCACGTCCATGAAGGCTTCTCTGAACGGCGCAGGAAATTGTCCGGTTCACCCATCATAGGTCCTACATCACTGAGATTACACACCTGACACATAGGACCGACCGACGTTTGTCCCTAAGCTGGGGGGGGGGGCGGGCCATGGCAGGAGCTAGCATTGGGACGCCACCGCTCCCCTCAACCCCCAGTTACAAAGTTTGTCTTTGTTCCTTAAACTAAACAGAAAAAAAAATCGGTAGTTGATTGGGAACGTTCAAGTAATACGTTTCAAGAAATAAGCTATTTTACTCCCCCCCCCCCACCCCTCATCATCAATCGTCATCAGTTGACGAACTGGCGTAGGTGATAGTGCCTGGGGGTTTTTTATTCATGGAAGGTGTCAGGAATCAACTGTTCAAACCAAGGATGTTAGTCATGTTCATTGTATGGAACAGAAATAAACTTAGGAATTATCGGGGGTTACGGGTGGCAGGGTGACCCATGCTTAACCCTTCCCCCGCAAGGTCCTTTGATGGGTGCACCGGACAATATCCTGCACCGTGTATGGCAGCTCTCACGTGGGTGTTGGGGCTACATTGAAAATATAATCCCGTTTATCCAACTAGCACGCCATTTTCAGCGATCATATTGCCTGGATCATGCGTTTATTTCCCCCATTGGAACCAAACAACTATTTCTCACAGGAACAAAGTTAAATTTTATATCTGGGGGTTGAGGGGGACAGCCCCCCCCCCCAATGCAAGCTCGTGAGGTGGTCCCCATATTACGGACAAAGCAAAGTAATATGAGTCAGGTGGGTAAATCCAATGCTGTAGAGCTTTTGGTGCGGTGCAAGGGACTTTTGACTCGCACTGTTTAATAGAGATCGTTGTTCCAGTGCGTGGTAGAGGGACACGCCTCAACATTATGGAAAGTGGCCGAAGTGAACTACGTAGTCGCTGCAGCCACTAGTTTTTTTTTAATTATTTATAACATTTTCACGCCCTTAAAAAACTCTCGACATTTTTTAGAATTTAAATGCTGCGCCTTATTTCTATGAAAAATATCCAGTTGTGTGCCTTCCTTAGAAAACTTGCTATTCTAACGTGCTCTTTTGGGAGTTACTTTAAGTTTTTGCTAAATAACTTCAGAAACATTAAAATAATGTATTGGAATATCAAAATCGGTCATTTTTGGATGAGGCTTCGTTTTGCGGTCAACAATAAACTTAGAAAGTATTGGCGCTCCATACCAGCACAGCTGATTACCGAACGTCGGCTCCAGTTTTGCTTTCCATTGTTGGAAGCGCGTGAACATGGCAACAAAGGTTTGTCCATTTATTTTTGAGCGGTACTGTACCTTCCTGTGGTTTTTGACACAATGGCACGTGTCTGTAATGAAAAAACCCTACGAAAGTGTGTGATATCTCTGCTTTTATTCCTTGTTTCTTAGTGCTGTGCATGCTGTTTTGTCTGGGACTGAGTCCTTTAGATGCTTGTGCTCCTTTTTGGGTGCTCGTCACCATTTTTTCCCTTTGCCTCTGTAACTGCCTAGTTACGATTGTTTTATTACAATGCAATGCTTTTTATGTTGTAGTGTGTTGAGAGGTTGCTAACCTCATGACAACCGTCCATCTTGTGTTCGGTGGTTCTCTCCTCTACTTGTGTGACGATGGTCAACTCCCTCCCTACCTTTTGTGTGACTATGCCGTTTTCCCCCAAATGATTGTCGATCCTGAGAAATATGTGCTTTTGTTTCCAAGTTGTTTCCTGGTTGGACCGCCCCAAACTGTAAGTGACTTATTATTGTTTGTACTTGTGTGCCAAAGCTAGTTTACCGTCGGTATGGAAATCCGAGAGAGATCCCAACATGTTTGTTTGCCCTGAGACAGGATTGAGGTATTTGTGCTGTAAGAGTAGATTAGATGTTTCATCTTATGTAGCTGTGGAAAGTTCGTGGGCTAGCACCGACTTATTCCCGAGTTTGTCAGGTCCAACCAGCGAATGAGTTTGTCCCAACATGATCATTGTCCCTCTTGAATAAACGTCACGTACGCGATTATTATGACAAAGGTTGACTTAGTTTCTTATTAGAGATCATCCCCACACGGCCTCAAAGTAAAGTCGGCGGGGGTTCTTGACGAACCAGGACCTAACACGACGCAGCTTTTAGCTTTGATCTCCCCGGCCGCTTTATTAGTTTTGATTGTTGCATTGTTGTCAAACAGTGGAAACGGAGAAAAAGTAGCAAATTTTTAGGAGCTCAACAGAGAGAGAAAAGCAAGGGCGTCCATGAAAGACATGCAACAGCCACAAAACTTTGTAAAGTGTTAGCCAGCTGCTTTCCTAAAAAAACTGTTGTTCAACAAACAAACCATGCAACATTCCACACCATATGAAGACAATATTCCGGCTGATGTACCATGGGACAAGGTGGCCAGATGGTGGCATGACCTTCTCGCGTGTCAGAGGTCCCCGGTACGGATTTGGCCTCAGTAAGCTCTGGCTTTTTCGGGAAGAGAAGGGCCCTGTGATGTCTTGTGCTCATACCGATTGTGCCGTTTAAAAGAACCTAGGAATTTCCGACGGGAATTAAATAGTAAAATTGTCCCTCCTACTGGCGCTATGGTTAATGCTAGGTACGCGGCTAAACCTGTAGCAGTACAAGGTTGCCCAGTAGTTCAGTGTAAGGAATTCAAAGACACCAAGTTTTTAAGTAGGGAATAAAGTTAATTTAATTAAATAATCACAGATCTCTCACAACCAACAACATTTCAATAAATAACAGACTGAGCAATCATTTACATAATTTATGGCACAATGCCACTCGTCTTTTCAGTAGGCCGTAGGTATATCTACATAGGAAATACTTGCATTATCACACCCCTGTTGCATTAATTCTCAGCTAGGCATTTCCGTGTCTATTTCCCCCTCAGACTCGGACGGTGAAACACGGATGGCTTGGTACCACTGGTTGGTCAAGTCAGTCATTTGAGTTTTGCCTTCATTGAGTTCCTAGAAAAAAAATTATTAAATGTTATTACACATGTGCAAAAAAAATGTAGTCCTTTTTTTTACAGGACTTTTTTTGCATGATAAAAACACCAATGTGAGACACCTTTTTGTCCCAATTCATACAAATTCTGCTGCAAACAATATTTTTTTTTCATTGTTTTGTATCAATTTTAATACAGACTGGTTAATAATTAAAAATAAGTAGTTTCTACGATCCAGTTTTATGCTGATTTCGCTACTGCTATAAAAAGACCATTTTGCCAGCCCTCAGGTCTGGGCGGCTAAAAATGGTTTCTTTTGCCAAGGAAAACATACTTAACCTGTTAATTTTAGCATTACATTGATCCTCAATGTTGTTTCCCTGGAGGTTTTTTGACTACATGTATCCGCCTGCTTACAAGCCAATACTGCGCCTGCGCGGTGCAGCCCTCCTCTATAAAAGCGAGAGTTTAACGAATGTTAAGTAGCGAAACTGGCTTTCTGAAAGAGTTGCGAAATGAGGGATGAAAGGTTTCGGATCTCTTCAGGACTGGTGTCAGCGGAAAGCTTCTCACACAGGGCATTGACTGCTGTATTCAACACATCTGCTTGTGAGGCGGTACGGAGGCTCATGCGTAAGCATTTCTCGTTTTAGAAGAGCACGAAAGATGGAACTTCTGCATTCTTCGGGACTGAGAGGGCTGTGCCGAAATCCAATTTCACTTCTGCGCATAGGAATTCACATTCTGTACAAGTGTCAAAGTTGCGGGGATTTGTTGCGCCGTCGCTGAAAGGACGAAAGAAACTTGCTTCTCGTCCAGAGCGTGGATCCGGTGGTTTCCTGTCGAGTATCATAGGATCACTTTTTCCAAGTAAGGAGCCTTCATTTCGAAGGAGGCAAGTTAAGAGGGTAGTTGATTGGCCGAGTAGATTGTGTGGTTTGGAGTCATGATCTCGTAAAACGAAACCGAAACCTGTCTTTAAGCCTCTGTTGATGACGGGAGCGTCGGCGGACTACATAGGCTTGAAGAGGAAGCAGTCCGGGACGGTGTCTTCTACCGTCTTGAGGAGGGAACCTAGAGGTATTGTGGGAACCTCTGCATTTTCGTCGGTAGAGTGTGTCCGCTTCTCAGACGAAAGAGGGGTTCGAGCCGGCGCCTGAGGGTGAGGAGGGTCGTTTGAAGGCATGAGCTTCTTGGTTGCAGGAGACGAAAGCTGCGATGTGCGTTTTCGGCTTTCTTGACTGGTGGTTGAAGCCACTCAATCTTGAGTGTGGGCTCGGCGTGCAAGATGGAGGCGTCATCGGGTTTTCATTCGTGGGCATTCGTGTGGTTAACTTCACTGCGTGTCACGCTTTGGCCTCTTCGGGACGAATTGGAGGAAAGATCCAAATGCGAGTTCGGATTCGGCGGGGGTTGGAGCGATGAGGCAGATCGGCGATATTTCCTTTCCCCACGGTGGGATTCTTTCGCTGATCGGAGATCCCTTTCAACTTCGGAAAGGTCGGGGATTAATGGTGAGGGGTCCGTTGGCTCTTCTAAGTTTGGATCCGAAAGGGCGTCAACGCCGTCGATAGCAAGGTTGAGAGCTGAAAACCATCGGTTGCCAAGGACGAAAGCATGAGCAGTTGCATGGAGAGAGTGGTATTCGAAGCAGTGGCTTCAGGTGCAAGCGGCCACCTTCGATGGGTAGTAACGACAATTTTAAACATAAAATTAGTTTTTACTATCCAAAAATACTCACCTTTATTTTAGCTTATCGTGAGATATATGCTCATTCAATGCCCACAGTTTAACCGAGTTGCGCACTACCTGCAGTCTGCCCCCAGGCACTATCGCGTGAGCGATCCCAGCGCTATTCGGCTATTCGTCACTTTTTTCGTCGTCCAAGTGCCTGGGATGGCTCGAGTGGGGCCGGTGGGTGGGTAGGATTAAAGGTGAGTATTTTAGGATAGTAAAAACTAATTTTATGTTTAAAATTGTCATTTTCACTTTATCCGAAAATCCTCGTCTTTATTTTAGCTGACTTCGTCCAAAAGGAGGCGGGTCGAGCCGTACAGAGATGGGTCTACCCTACTGCGGTAGCACGAAACTGTTCAAAATCACGCTACAGTTCAACTCTCCCAAAATTCCAAACAAGAGTACTGACCTTAGCCTCACTACTTGCCAGGTGGCGTCCCCCCTGAAACTGTAGATCCTGCCAGAACATGGGGCCCTTGGTTCCTCAGGCCCGAGGTGTCCCAGAGTTCTCTGTAATAATGGCTGATGAACACTGACTTGTGTTTCCATGTGCAGGTGGCCGTTATCTCATGGATTAGGATGCCTGCAGCGGAAGCCGATGATGCCGTTAAAGCTCGAAGTTTGTGTGCTCTAATGTGGTCCGGGATGTCTACGCAGTCTTCAGAGGACTCGTAGGCCCTTTTAATTGTGGCGCAAATCCATTGCGCGATTTGCCGGGGAGAGTCTACCTGTCCGAGATACCTGTTGAGACACTGTGTCAATTAGTAAGAACAGGGGAATGGTTTAGGCTTCGCCATCCATTTCCGGAATGGAAGAGGCATGGAAGTAAATCTTTAGTGCCCGGATAGAACATTGAGTTCTTTCCAGGACTTCGTTCCCCACGACTGGTCCTAGTGTTTGGATGACCACGGGTTTCATAAGTTCATCCGGTTTCTGGGTTTTCGCCCTGAATTTAGGGTTGTACAGAAGCGTAACGTTGGTCCAGTCCTTGGCGAATTGTAGGTATCGCTTGTTCCTAGCGAATGCGCATAGTTCGCGCTGTCTTGCAGCTGTGGCCATCGCTGCTAAGAAAATTGTCTTCTGGGACAGGTGAAGAAGAGGCGCATTCTTAAGCGGCTTATACGGGAGGCCCGAAAGGTGTGCCAACACCAGAGGGAAATTTCATTCCGGGAACAGCTTTCTGATACGAGGTCCAAGGGCTCCTAGGGATTGCATGAGACAAGTATGGACGTGGTTTGATGTGATTTCCTGTCTGCCATAAACTGCCAGCACCGAGTTAATCACTGAACGATATCCTTTAATGGCTGCAACTGAAATTCCCTTGTCGAATAGGGCGACGAAGAATTCCGTGATGTCAGTGACCACTGGGTCACAGGGGTTCAAGCCCCTTTCTTTACACTATTCAAACCACTGTTTCCACTTAGTCTTATACACCTTGATTGTGGATTGGCGGTGAGAGAGCACTAGTTTCTCAATTACGCCAGGGGAAAAACCAGTTTCTTCTAGTTTCCCCTTTACGGTCGACAGGCGTAAAGACGAAGCATCCCGGGGTTGGGGTGTAGGGTTCTTCCATTGTGCTGTGACACGATGTCCTCCCTAGTGGCGGCTCGATGGAGTCTTCCTTTGACAGCTCTAGGAGGTCCACATACCACGTTGCTGCTGGTCAGAGCGGCGCGATCAGTATGAACTGTCCTCCCGAGTGGCGAACTTTGTTCAGAACTCTTTGAAGCAGAGCGAACGGGGGAAACATGTATGCCGATATCCTGTCCCACGTCCTGCTCAGTGCATCCAATGCCCACGCACGTTGATCCGGAAAAGGGAAGACGAACTGGTCCAATTGTGTCTTTTGGAACGTGGCAAACAGGTCTTCAACCGGTTTCCCCCACTGCAGGAAGATTGCCTGGCAGACACTCTGGTTCAGTCTCCATTCCTCTGGGGCTGTCTGAAGTCATCTGGACAAATGGTCTGCCAGGACATTCAGCTTCGCCGGGATGTGTCTTGGGCGAAGAGTGATGTCGAACTCTTGACAAATCACGAAGATCGCCGACACATCTTCGTGGAGGGATTCGAGTGCGTTCCCCCTCCCCTCTTTATGTAGGCCAACTACCATGGTGGTGTCTGTCATCACTCCCGACATGGGTTCCCTGAAGAATGCTCGCCCACTCGTTCAGGGCCTTGCGGACGGCCCTCAATTCCAAGTTGTTTATGTGAAGTTCTGCTTCCTGAGGTGACCAGCTTCCAGCTAGTTGCAGGTCCCCCATGTGGGCTCCCCAACCCAGGAGTGACGCATCTGTGAAGAGGGTGTGATGAGGAGTAGATGCCACCAGTCCAGATTTTGCCGTGGTAGGTTCAGGAGATCGATTTTGTTTTCCCAGGACGTCCTCTCTATCCAGTTGTCCTTTCTGAACCAGTGGAGGCTCCTGGCTCTCCACGCACCCATTGGGAGTAAATCCGTCATGGAGTCGATCTTGCCGATCAGGCAGCTGAGGGATCTTGCCGTTGTTGATTCCGCCCGGAGGATATCCTGGATTGAAACCTTGAGGTCTCCAATCCTGTCTTCCAATGGTCTGACCATAAAGTCCGTCATCCGGAATGCTGCCCCCAAGAACTGGAATTCTGTTGCTGGGGCCCTTCTGGACTTCTCGTTGACTCCCAGTCCCAGATCGCTGAATAACTAGCTGACAGTGTTCGTGTGCTCCTGTAGGGTCCTGCTGCATTTGTCGCGGAGAAGCCAGTCGTCGAAATATTCTTGAGATTTCACTTTCCAACGGTGGAGAAATCCCAAAACACGCTTGAGGATTGACATGAAAACTTGTGTGGCAGTGCACAGGCCAACGGGGAGGACTGAACTGAAATGACCTGCCGTCCGCAAACCGAAGAATTTTAACACTGAAGGGTGGAGGGGAACATGGAGGTATGCGTCCTCCAGGTCCTATGACGTGGTAAACTCCCCTTCCTGCATGATTCCCGAATCGACGAGAGCGTCTCCATCTTGAAATGTTCTCGCACGATGTGTTTGTTGAGGAGCCTGATATAGAAGATGACCCTACTTTCTCCTTTCTTGGCGAGTTTGGGCTACTTCTTCCAATAGCGGGGCTTTGATGTTTAGGAGCCATCTTGGAACCTCCTTTGATAGTTTTGGTACTGACAGAAACGGTGGTCTGATGATGGAGAGAACGAACGGATCGTTCGTAACAGATTCGCACATATGATAGTGCGAAGGAGAAGGAAGGAGAAGCAGGAGAAAACAAAATCGGTGAAGGAGAGCAGGCTGTGGCCTCGATATGTCATAGTTGTCCACCCCGACTTCCCGACCCTCTTCCTTTGCTTTGGGTTCCAGTCGATGATTTGGTCTGGTTCTGAGCCTTAAAATGCCTGCCGTCCCTGCCTCCTCTGCCCGTTACCCTGGTTGGAGGGGCCCCACTGTTGGGGACCCTCGGGGACCTTCTCAGGGTCGCCGATGTTGGTTGGGGGGGGGTAACGAAAGGGCTCCTGGTTGAAGTTCTTGTATGGAAACTGTCCCTTGTACTGCTGAGAGTGATCCTTCTTAGGGGTTGTTTCACCTTTCCTCTCAGGTCCAGGGCTATCGAAATGAGTTCCCCATTGAACAACCTGTCGGACTTATGAAATGGTAATAGCCTAAGCTTGCCTGCTGTTTCCTTCAGAATCGATGGTGCTCCGCTGATGTAGGCATCCCGTCTTTGCAGGACTGAGTTCGCCGTTGATCGCACTCCCCAGTCGATGGTCTCCTTCTGAAAGGATATTGCCTGTTTTAGAAGGTCTGCGCAGTTCCGGACGATCCCTTGGTCCTGGCTGTTGACAGGGGTCCTGATAAAGGACTGTAGCTCCGCCAATGCCGTTGAAGCAACAAGTTCAGTGTGAGACGCTGCTCTAACCCCTATGCATAATAGTTATTCCTCCGCTTCGAATTGCTTGAGTGGAATACTAATCATCGCTGTCTTTGGGAGGCAGGCGTCGTATTCCAAGGATGCAGACTCGAGAAGATATTCAGCTTCCTTGAAGATGCAGTAGTCCTTGGTTTAGGTGCCGATGAGTTCAGCGGCCAAAGTTTGACGTGCCGAAAAAGAACTCCTGTTTACTGGAGTCATGCCACGGGAGTTCTTTACCAGTGACTATGGATTTGCCCCCCTCTCTCAGAAGACCTCCTGCTTCAAGAAGAGAGCAGTGAAGCATCGCTGATTGCGGTAGAAGGCTAAAGGGTGATGAATGTCCTCCATTTTGGCGAAAGATGCAGTGGGGGGGGGGGGGGGGCGGTCGGCGGGGTTTCTGGGTGAGAGATCTGGCCTCGACCGGCAGAACGACGAGGGAAGATAAAAATGGACTCGTTTCAATGCGCTTTCGATAGCTTCCTTTTTTGACAGGTATGCCGCATCTTCGGTTCCTAATTGATTAGAAGATGACGACTCACTCGATGGGCTACTTGACCGCTTCGACGAATGTCTCGAGTGAGTTTCCTCTGACCTTCTCCTCTCTGATCTAGACTTGGATGAAGGAACCGTGGGCGAGGTGCCTCCTTTTTGGTGAGCGGCTCTGAGAACTATTTCGTCACCCTCGGTGCCCCTGTCGGGGATCCGATCTGTCCTGGTGGCCATCCTTGTTTCTTGACGAAGGCGATCTACTCTTTCGTTTTGAAGATTGGTTACCACCGGCTAGCTGTTCCCCCACTCCTTGCCTGATCTGGGACTGTTGTCCTGTCACGTTGTCCAGCCGTGACCGTCGGCCAGTCTTCGTATTTTGGTCAGCTGACGACTGCTGGTCCCTTGTCAACTGGCGATCCCTCGATGACCAATGTCGCCTTGATGACGTACGGTCCATTGGTGATTGACGGTCTCTTGGTGACTGTCACCCACTTGTCCGCTAACGCCCTCTTGACGACTGACGGTCCTTTGAAGACTGGCGACCTCTTGGAGACTGACGTCTTCTGGTAGAATGACGCCCTCTTGGAGACTGACAGACCCCGGGCGTCTGGTGGTCTCTCGGCGACTGGTGGCCGCTCGGCGACTAATGCACCCTAGGCAACTGATGATCACCTGGCGACTGACATTCAGCCGGTGGGTGATGTCTCGTTGGCAACTGCCGAACTCCTGGAGACTGGCTTGCTCTTGGCGACTGCCGATCCCTGGGTGACTGGTCCTCCTGCGACCCTGATTGCCGTTGTCCCATCTGTTCGAAGAGAGGTGCCCTGTGTTTGCAGACTTCCTCCGACGAAGCTGGAAACCCTCTGGTATTCTTGAAGCCTGCTGGCTGCAGCATAGGCTACTTTCTTAAGTGGTGCAAAAAATTCATCTTCCAGTTGCGGAAATGGTAGCAGACTTCCCCCAAAATCCTACAGTCCTGACAGAAAATCTGATGGCGTGACGGCGTCAAGCGCCCTATTCCTGGGCGCGCAGACAGCAGCGATCGCGCTGCCGCCCGGTGCTGATGGCTAAAGGCGATTAGGGTACTTCACAAGGAGCCGTTCCAATGGCGCAAGTCTTGCTTCAAACTTCTTGACTTCGATGTTGGCAGCAATCTGGGAATCGGATCCAGCAATGCACAGTCATACCTTCGAACATGGATTTCATCTTGTTCTGCATTTCTTTGATAGCATCTAAAGTAGAAACTGATTGGGCGTCCGATCCGCCGACGATCGACGATGTGATAAACGGGGTCGAAGCGGCCAAACCGCTACCGCTGAATTTTCAATTCATAACTCTAGCGGGTAAGAAGTCGTCTTCGTCTAATCCTTCCCGCAATAATCTTTTGTCGAGGGTGCCAGATTTGCTCTCTTCTTCAATTATCCTCCGTCTGCGAGCTTCCGTCTGGGCCAACTTCCTCCAAGGCTGGCGAAATTCCTTGATTTCGTCAGCCGTGTGCAAACGACAGATTTCACACGGTTCTCGGTAAAATCACAATCATGGCATCTTCTGCAGTCAGGATGTCGATCTCCAGGGGTGATCCGATGTCTGCAAGTGCCGTAGAACACTGATTTACCCATCCTACGAAATAACGGCCTTGCACAAAGACACAAGTATAAACGAATTTTTGAGCAATCAAGAGGCACGTCTGCACGCGTGCCTGCCCACGAAAAAAGTGACGAACAGCCCAATAGCGCTGGGATCGCTCACGCGATAGTGCCTGGGGGCAGACTGCAGGTAGCGCGAACTCGGTTGAACTGTGGGCATTGAATGAGCAAGTATCTCACGATAAGTTAAAATAAAGGTGAGGATTTTCAGATAAAACGAAAGCTGCTGTCAAGCTCCGCATGTGTCGCTGTTGCAAGAGGGAGAAACTTCTTCCACCTCGTCTCCAGTTTTTCACACAGTTCGGGAGTCACAATTTTATTAATCTGCTTAAAAGCAGGGTCTTGGACATTCATAAGTGCCACTGTTTTGTCTTGGCAGTGTTGGATAGCAATTGCCTCCAAGGCACGG
>JAHWFP010039551.1:11645-31406 GCA_023313725.1 Lithobius niger | reverse complement strand
CGGAGCTCTCTGATGCCATATTTGTAGTGGGTACTGAAGATGAGTTGCTGACTCTAGAACAAAAGATAATGTTGAATCCAATGTCGGTGAAGCTCTACCATGTGGAAGATTTGCCAGAGCCAGAAAACTCATCAGATGAAGACGAGAAACCCCAAGTTTATTTGAAGTATAAACTACTCAATAATAAGGAAAGGCAAACAAGGGCTGTAAAACATAACCGACAAACGGTAGAATTTGGTGAATCCTATGTCTATCTGCTTGGGCTCATTTCTCCAACTAGACTTCGTGAGTTTTTCTGTGGTCCACCTCTTCTCGTAGAGGTTCACGATCGTGACAGTACCGAAACTGTAGCAACCATAAATTATAAAACACCTGCCATTTGTGGTAATGAAAAAGATGAAAAACGCAAATTGCCTTCGTCTCGTGATGAACCAATCGATTTCTGTAGTCCACTTAGTACGTTCGGAGTAGCCAAACTCAATCTTTCAGAGTTTTTAGCAGGCAAGATCCAAATTGATTATTGTGAGCAGGTTATGAGCAGTGTAGCACAGAGGCGTCGACAATATGCTGCCCAGAAATACAGTGAAAAAAACCTTTTCTGTGCAGATGATATTTATTTGGCAGCAGGTACGTCATTAGAAGCAAGGATCACTTTGACTATACCTATACAAAACCCAGTGACAGTTGAATTACATGAAATATCTCGTTTTCCACGAACCTTTTTCGGAAGAATAATAATAAAATTTTCCACTTCTCAGAAAACATTTCTTCAAAAGCTGCTAAACGTGATATCCGACATCAACACATCTGCCTTCGTTGAGAACAACCTGCCAAGAATTTGCTGCCTTTGTCAGAGTGTGCCACTTCTATCACTAGCCGACCGTAGTAAACAAAATATGGACATTGTCACTGGTGTCCACGTTTTCGACGAAAATTTTCATGTCTTCTTATTAGAAGGAACAGCTCGGGGAAGCATGAAATCTTTGGTGAAACTTCTCTCTAGCATATCAGGTACGGCCCAAATCAAATTCCTTTACAATTCGGCGATGGTTTTCAGTGAGAGACTTTACGTTCTGTTACCCTCATATCTGTGCCATCTTCAACTTTGCCCATCACTGAAAAAACTGTTGAAGTATCGTCCTCTGCATAAGTTGGGCCCTGACAAAACACAACAGAAGTGTCTTAAAGGACTACAGAATATTCAACAACTTTCATCTTGTAAATCCTTGGATGAAGTAACAAGACATAGTTTGTTCCCGACACAAGATATGATAATATCTATTGCACATCGTGTTGGTTGTACAATGAGTACAGAACAGGTTATTAATATGTTGCTGCCTCTTAAAGCTTCCTGATACCAACATACTGAAACCAGACGAAAAGAACGTTCTTGACACACGAAATTAATGGTACTTCGGAACTTATTACCCATCCGTGATATCTTTAATGGAAAATTGACTTAGCAGCATAATGGCGATTGTTTTGATTTCGCAATGCCTAACACACCGTGACTTTTCTAAAACCTTGATCCAAACAGTACCATTCCCGACCCACAAAGAATTCTAAGAAGTTTTATCATTACAACAAACACAAATTCGTTTTATGTGTAATATCACAAACATTTGAAATTTGGTAAAAAAAAAATTAATGATTGTGCATAGCGCTCTCTTTTGGCATTGTATTTGTGAACCTAAATTGCATGCCTGAATGAGCTTAATTTTGATAAATAATGTAATACTTGAAAAATATTTCTTGGTATTTATTATAAAGAAGACTTAGCCGGGGAGAAACGAACCCAGGATACGTCGGACATAACCATGATTCTTTTGTGTGTGGATTAGTTAGTGTATGGGAAATGCAGAAAATGAGCTGCTACACGCAATGTGATCGCATATTGGGCTATAGCAGGCCTTATACACCATATTATGTAAATAATAACAAAACTGCATACAGTGAAGCACTTTTCACGACCAATATAATGTGCCGAAACTTACTACAGTGATTCTACACACCATTTATGACAATGTTCTATGGGAAAATGGGCTAAATCCAACCGTAAGTGTATACGCAGCTCACTTCCGGTAAATAGTCTCTACCATATAACTCCTACACCGTTTAACCGATAGGTCTCAGACTTTGCAGGCATATTTTGTAGACCATTTACATCAATCACATCTAATGACATTTTGTCCTAACTCTACCGGAAGTGGAAGTAAATGTCGGTCTCGGAAAGATTTCTTCATCCAGATGCATAATTCCTAAACGGGTTGGCCGGCAGGTTCGAAATTTTGCACGTACCTTCCTTACATCTATGACAAATAATGTTCTATTGCAAAATGTAACAACTACTGAAAGTGAATGAGTATACAACTACACAACGTCTCCATTATTTGCTGGCTCATTCAGTGTCGTGGTATAATAATTCTTAAGAAACGTAATTTTCCTTATGCTTTAGGCTGTGATGAACCAGGGGAACAGGAGTTAATTACGTGACTGAGGTCCAAAATACAATACACCGGCAATTGTGTGCAATGTATCAAAAAATAAAAGTAGATTTTATTGTATTGCCCAAAGCCTGCCATAATTCTGACATTAGTAGTGTACAAGGCTTTTCTTGATGATAATAAGGAGGAGTTTTGTTCTGTTGATGTGTCACCTACCATAGCAACATATGGATGCATTGGAACCCCACAAAGGTTTTATGATAATGGTGCTTCCCGGCACAGGTCCTGTCATCAGCAGCAACAATTTCAAAATTGAGAGAACATTACTTACGTCAAAGAGTACATATGCAGAAGGAGAGATTTTGCAGAGCCCATCTCCCAAGAGGCTAGCAACTAGACCTATTTGCTTATTTTGTGAAGCCATCACTGTGGCAAGCCCCCACTGTTAACCCTTTAACAACCACTTTTTTTTCACAATCCTACCGTTTCATTTTTTTTTTCAACTCCCATATGTAACTTTGTCAGTCGTGGGATTCGAACCGGTATTCAGTTGGTTTGGAGACGACAACGCTAACCACTGGGCTGTGCTTGCCCGCTATGCTTGGGGTCCCCTGGGACCCCTCACATAGCTTGGGCGCGCATTTGGACTTTTCACCGACTACGCCGTATTGGCTATCCGGTTTGCAAAGGGTGAAATATGTTGCATCCACTTTCTACTCATTTTCACTTGGCATTGAGCTCTTAATTCTTCCTCAGCTGTTGGTGTGGGTTTGCACTTCCACTTATAGGTCGGCGATTGCTCTGCGTAAGCTGCGTAACACTGAAAATGATACATACCTTTAATAACATTCAGATCACCGGTTGATTACTTGGTCAATAGTTGAGTATCATTTCAATCACTTGCTATTTCTCTTAGTTACTTGTCCGAACTCAATGTCCTGAACTCCTGAGCAGGCGTAGTGGAGGCTTCACAAAAGAAACATATAGCAGGGTTTTTTTAAAAAAGCTTCCTGCCTCTTGGGACGTGGACTCTTCAACGTTTTCTTGCTCACAAGTTCGGAATTGTTAAACTGTTGGTGGCAGGAGCTGTGGCAGGAAGTATCATCATTATCATAAAAACTTTGTCGGGTTCCAAGACATCCACCAGTTATCACGATAGGTGGCTAACCAAGCGCACAGAACTCCTTATAATTATTAAGACAGGCCTTGGAGTTGTCGGATTTTCGGCGTCTTTGGACAATGAAATGACTGTTCTTTTTTTTTTTTCCATTTTGACCTATTGCAACAATTCCGGGAACGGGACTTAGTCACCGAAATAGCTCCAGTGCCCCTGCTTCATCACAGCCAAGACTATAAGGCAAATAAACTTTCTTAATAATTATTGTAACCATACTTGATTGATGCAATTGGAGGTATAAATGCTATATGTCATAATTGTATTGTTTTCAGGGGAGACACTATGCGCAACCACTTATTCTCTGCTAATGCAACAACATTGTCTTTTACATTGGTTTAAGCTGAGAATAAGTGCCCAAGTACTTACAGTCCTAGGACGTTTTTTTTTTTTACTTATTCAAGCAGAATAACACCAAGTAGTGTGATATTATATAAGTCCATGCACGCACTCAATCCGAGCATGACAACAATCAAGTAAAAGTACACGAAACTTATTATCACTGTTTGCAACAATGGCTCCAAGGATACGTTGTTGCATCTCTCCGAGATGAAAACTTCGTATCCTCACCTTTGTTGCAAACAGTGGTAATAACATTGTCTTATACCATGTCACTGAATGAGCTGGCAAATTAAAGGAGCTACATTCTAGACTATTTATCGGGAGTCGCATGTATATTTACTTACGGTAGGTGTTCTACTTATAGAATGTTATTTATCATGGATGTAAGAAAGGGATGTGCAAAATTTGGAATTTACCGACTAACCGGTTTTGAATTTATGATTAAGAAAGGAAATCATTCTGGAACTGACATTTACCATCACTTCCGTTACAACAAAATGTCATTAAATATTAATTGATATAGATGGTCTGAGAATATGCCTGCAAAATTTTAGACCTGTTGGTTAAATAGCTAAGGAGTTGCGCGATAGAGGCTATTTACCGGACGTGAGCTTTATATCTTCTTCCGGTTTGATTTAGCCCATTTTCTCATAGAACGTTACTTGTCATAAATTATGTATAAAACTACTGTTATACATACTGTTGCTTGCTTGGCTTGCAGACTTCCTCTCGGGTCGCAGGCAGCGTGTGGTGGTTGAATCCTCCAGCTCCAAATTTGCTCGGGTGGGTAGCGTGGTGCCACAGGGGTCCGTCCTCGGTCCGCTACGTTTTGTTATTTATCTGAATGACTTGTTGCCATTTTGTGCTGATGGTGCAAGGCCGTGCTTCAAATTCGCGGGGATCTTAAAATTTGTTCAACTATCCATTGTTTCAACGATGGTTACCTTTTAAATTCAGATATGAGCTTTATCCAACGATGGTCGGAGCTGTGGCAACTCCCTCTGTCCAGAGAAAAATGTGGTGTTTTTCATATTGGCTCTGCAAACCCACATTAGAAGTATACTCTGGCATCATCCGATCTTTCAGTCTTGGATACTGTTAAGGACCTGGGTATCTGGTTTTCTGCAGATCTAAAATCTTTATTACATTGCTCCAAAATTTTGGCCCAGGCCTACCGTCGCCTAGCCCTGGTTAGGCGGTGTTTCGTGAAGTCTCAGGTTTCTACCTTAGTTTGGGCGTTTAAGGTTTACATTCGTCCTCTGTTCGAATACGCAAGCCCTGTATGGTCACCATATCTCCTACACGACATTGACTGCCAGGAGGCTGTTCAACGTCAGTTCACAAAACGTGTAGCTAACCTTAGAGATCACCCTCCTGCTGATCGACTATCTAGATTGGGACTTCAGCCACTCGAGTTACGTCGGATTTGGGCCGACCTTGCACTGACTTTTCGAATTGTACGGGGAGAGTTGCCAAACGACCTTCCCTTTTTCGATATTTCTTCAGCTACTCAGACAAGGGGCCACTCTTATAAATTGCAGGTCTCCGAATCGCGAACAGACTGCCGGAGACATTTTTTTTGCTCTACGTGTAGTAAAGATCTGGAACTTGCTTCCGGAGTGTGCTGTATCTGCCACCTCGGTCACTGCCTTTCTGATGATCATTCACAAATTACCACTTGACCATTTTCTAAGGCGGACGTATTAAACAGTTTTTATTTTATTCTCACTTTTGGATGCGGGGTAAGCGGCCTTGCGCCCTGGTGTTAACCTTGCTTACCAGCAAAAGTTATTATTATTATTATTATTATATACTGTAGTAAGTTACAGCATATTATATTGATCGGTTTATTATGGTCATGAGTGCTTCACTGTATGCAGTTTTGTTACTATTTACATATTTTGGCTTTGGTGTATAACGCCTGCTACAGCCAAATATACGTTCAGACTGCGTGGAGCAGCCCATTTTCTTATTGACCGTACTCTAGCTATAAGCCTCAAACAAAATTTATGCTTTTGTCCGCCGAGTCTTCAATTTTTCGAATTTTGTCGCTAAGCTACCTCACTATTTAGCATGATGGGAACAATACTAGTAATGTATAGTCACAATCAGGCTGGAAGTGACGTCACAGGTTACGTGACCAGCCAGAAGTGACATCACAATCCAAGGTGTTGGTGCCCATTGGTTGACCCACGCACCAAAATGGCATTGGTTTCGGTCCTGTCCAGACACGTTACAACATAGAGATCAAAGGTCAAGGTCAAACATTTGACAACTATACATAACACTCGTGTACAAGTATTGGCACTGTTGATTAAGCCACAACAAACCTGAAAACTCATTTTTGTTCATTTCCACCTTAAAGTAAGCCAATAAGTGTTTTTGGTACGCCATCCAGTGACATCCAGCAGCCTTTCTTCTCTCTCCTCTTCATCCCTTTTCCACTCTCATCAAATGGAATATTCCATTCACCAAATTCTTCACCGAACAAATGATACTTGCGACCTACAACCTTGGAGAAAACCTTGAACGATTTCATGGGAACCACTTATCAATAATGAGTAATTTGAGATAAGAGACGTAACGTCCTTTATTCAATCAATGGTATGTACAGGGTTGGCTAAAGAACCAAACTCTTCACAGACCTCCCTCCCACAGTCAGTGAAACTATTTACAAACGATACAGAGGAAAGGATAACCTAAGTGAATAATGGAAATACAGCAGAGAATCTATGTACACGAATATCTATCTGTCCCACATTTTTTTGTAAGACAGTAAAAATATCGTGTTTTGTAGCTTCTAATTGATGTCTACTCGTACGAAAAGTCTCATGATGACGTAAACAGGTTAAACAATCATATGTCACATCTTTCTGTACATTTAAAAAAAATTCCCTTTCCAACTTTTTTACAGACCCTCGACATTCAAAAACATACATTTTCGACCTTAGTCCAACAAATTCTGAAATAGGTTCCCCACCTGTCTCGTCAGTGAAAGCACAGAGTCTCCTCTTGTTGAGTTCGCTGTACCAAAAATTACCACTAGGGTAATTACTGGTGTCGAACAAATATGATGAGACTTCCATGTCTGCATAAATATCCCGTGTTTCAACTTTGTACATTAAGCTATCTGCATCACTTAATAAAAGATGACACCCGTCGCCGTATCGTTCCTTCATAAAATCCAGGTGAAAAGTTAGCATCACCAGCTTAGATTGTGCCAACGTGCTGAACCTGATGTGGATTGATCTGCCTAACATGATGCGTAGTCTGTGCATCTTAAAAAAAAGTCAGGACTCAGTATATCGAAATAGTCTTAGGATGGTGAATTCATCAACCTTAAGGCTTTAGCCTTGTCAACAGTTACTTTAATATTTATTCGTTTTCTCACATTCTCTATCGTCTTACCATAATTGGAATGAATCTTTAGTTTATACATATTCTTTTCAAACACTGTCATAGCTGCCTTCCTTTTCTTAGTGCTGATATAGGGCTTAAGCCACGCTCGTTCTATAAACTTGATCCCTTTGGTAAATATAGCCGAAACCATTCCATGCTTAAGATAATAAACCAGGGTGTTGTGATAAGAGACATAATCTTTACGTGGTCCTAAATGAGACACAAGTTTACGAGATGAGGTGACGGTAGGTGGAGCCAGGTTAGCGTTAAAAGGTGACAACATGTCACGCCTTATTTCGATGTTTTCACCTATTAATGGATAGTCGGCATGTGCATCGTGCAAAGTGTCGGGGTATTAGAGGTCCACCTGTAACAAATATCTACCTGTACTACCTTCTGGTAAACTAAGTACATCCATTCAAAGGCGTGAATTCTTCTTTAGTCAGCCACCTAAAGTCTGAATAGTATTACAGTTTACTCAAACAAAAGTCGTATAGATTTCTAGATTGTTAGCAAATAATGTAAGTTTTTGCTTAACTAGGGCCGAAATCAGTAAGACAGGATTATTCGCTTTGGCATACTGTTTAGGAATAATGAAAACCCTACCTCGTATTCCTTTACTAAATAAAACAACCTAGGTAAGCAGACCTAATTAATTCCTGGCATACGAAGTGCAGCCTCCCAAATTAATCCTGGCAAGGTGTAAAAATTACGGGGTTCCAAATGATATTTTACCACGCAAGGCTTCTGCAAATGATTTTCCACCTCTTCCCGTGATAAAAACTCAACCATGCATTTCTTGCACGGGAACCTAGAACGTCGTACTTGGCAGCCATGGCTGATATAAAGATCTATGGAATTGTCTGTGTCTTTTATACCGCCCACTCAAGTAAACCTCCCATTCGAGAAAACCTCCCGCTCAAGTAAACCTCCCGCTGAAGTAAACCTCGGGCCCAATCTGCAGGGGTTTCCTTGAGTGAGGTAGGTTTCCCAAAGAGGTTGCTAATTCGTCATTAGCACGCTCCTGAAACAGGGTGGGTTTACTTGAGGATTTACTGCTCTGCATGACTTCCTGCGACTTCCTCTACGACGGCGCGGGGGTTTACTGGGGGGGGGGACTGTTCAAAAGAGACTGTTTTTCTCTTTTTTTCCCAAAAGTTGGTAAATTCGTCTTTTTCACGCTTTGCATTCGAGAAGCATTTACAAGAATGCCTGACCCGGTCAAACCGTGCAGTTGCTAATTCGTCTAAAGGGACTGTTCAGAAGGGGGGCGTCGGACGAACGTCTAACTGGAAAATCGTCTAATGGGATAATTGTCTAAAATCTGCCTAAAAAAAATCTGGAAAAGCATCTAAACGGAATATCGTATAATGGAAAATCGTATAATGGATAAACGTATAATGGGTAAACGTCTAACTGGATTAACGTATAACTGCGGTTTCTGGTGTTATATGTATAGCCACAGCGAGCGTGGCAGCGCGAGCGAGGCAGGGACATTAGACGATAATCCATTATACGAATTTCCAGTTAGACGATAATCCATTATACGAATTTCCAGTTAGACGGTTTTCCATTATACGAATTTCCTGTTAGACAACTTTCCGTTATACTGTTATACGGTATACATTCTTCCAATTATACGATTTTCCAGTTAGACGATTATCCCTCGCCCCTTCAGAAGGAACTATTTTTTTTTTTCCCAACTACTCAAGTACTTGGGCAAAAGTAATAAAGTGGTACAAAAAGCTTAAATTGTATTAAAATATAAAGCAATGGCCAATCTGACAAAAATTTAGAACTCAAGTAGGAATGTGAGCTAAGCAGCTTTCAATGCAAAATCTTACCCTCAATGTTAGCATCCGCTTATCCCCATGTTAAATCCCACAGGATAATTTTCTCTGATACCAAGATAGAGTGAAGGCTTCCAGCTACAAAATTCGACAAATGACTGCAGTGCAATGTGAACTGCATACCTTTTCTGGTTTGAAGCCTGGGAATGGGGTGGGACGGTGTGTAAGTACAAAAGTATTGTTATAACCATTGTTAGTATTGTCGCCATTGGACTGTCAGTGGTGTACTTACCTAGGCACACTTTAGTAGTCGTGACAAATCTAAACAACTTTGCCAAATAAATTGTGATCACGTCGAATTCACGAAAAATAAACAAAATGCCAAAGTAAAACCAAAGCTGGTAAAGAGGCCACCAAGTTGCTAATGATTCCGCCTCTGAAAGGAGTGAAATTAATATTGGGAAAATGGCCACTTCAGCTATTGTTGACTTGTCACATTGTTACACAATCTGCAGAATAGTTGAGTGTTTTTTTCTAATACACAATTTTTTAAAAAATAGTGATATATCAAAAGCCAAAACTGGTAAAGGGGACTGCCAAGTTCAGAATCGTTCGGCCCTTCAAAGGTGTGATATCACCAAACCAAAACATTAGCCAAGTAATTCACACTGAATGATACGTTGGACGTTAAATGAAAACTTGAACATTGCTACCGAAAGTAGCAATGTTCTAGTTTTCATTTAATCTTCAAACAAGTAATCGTTGCAATTAACTTGGCGAATGTTTTGGTGTAGTGATATCACTCCTTTGAAGGGTCGAACCAGTCTAAACTTAGCGGAGCCTTTTACCAGGTTTCGTTTTTGATATGATAGTATTTTAGGTTAGCATTAGTTGAGCGCCTAAGTTGCACCTCTTTTATACTTAATAAATTCAAATTCTAGATTTTCCGGCAGGATGTTATATGCAAAACTGCATGGCTGGTAGGTTAGACTTGGTTTGGAGCTCAGACTACAAGCAGCCCTAGAAGTGCATTATCAGCTGGGCTACACAATATGGCTGTTGAAAACAGTGATTCTGCAGCTGATTCAACTGTTGCAGCTGGCTGTTGGTCGAGGACGTTAGTTACAGCCAAAAAGAAGCGACGTGACAAATAAAAAATACAATTATTTTAAAATTTAAGTCTTCTTACTTAAATTGTTGGAACTACCAGAATCTCTTTTTTTCTTCTTTTGAAAAAACAAATCAGTTGTCACCAAAAGCTTCCCTAAACCCGTCCAAATCTTTCAACTATTTAATCGACCGGGTTTCTTGACCCTACGGGATGATTTTCTAGCAATTAACTCGGACCCTCCTTTGCAATTTTGCTTAGGAGGTCCAGGAACCACAATTTTTTTTAACACAAATGCACCAGTGTTCGATGTTGATGGAGTCGGCACTACCACAGAGATAAACCGGAGCAAACACACATAATTCTTCTGCAATTGTAAACATTTTTGGAGGCGAAATGCGTGGTGGCTTTAGAAAAGGTGGGAAGTCTGTATTATCTTTATTTGGTGCTTTACGTGGTGTTTTACATGATGTTTGTGGAACTGGCAGCATTTAGACGATAGACTGAAGCTTTTGTTGAGACAGTTTCGGCATTGTAGAGCATATTCAATGACGCATGGGTGGCAGCACACTTGTTTCAACCTCACCATCCCGAGCCGTGAAGATTGGATTGTTCTGTCAATTTTGCGTATTGGGTTGAATATCGGAAGGAAAGTTTTCGATGTCAGCTGATTCTGCTGTGCCCAGTCGCAGCTGAGAATTTAACTTCCTCCACAAAATACCATCTCTTATGGCTACTAGATATTCAGTTTTACTGAAACCCTTCGTAATTCGTCCAGACAACCATTTGTACATTAAATTAGGTCTACAATCCATACAAAACACTTCATCACCTTCTTAGTAAGCACACTCAAATTTATCTGCTGTTGATTTTAATTGTCTTTCTTGACGTAACGTAAATTTATCAGCAGTATATGGTACAAGAATTATTCTATTTTTCACATTTCATTGCAGAAATGCTTTCGACAGAGTTATACCTGTTGTACAATGAGGAATATTTCTAGCCTATATAAGGAAATTATTGCTTTTTCAGGTATTATACCTTGTATTATGCTAGCCTTTATACTTCTTTTTAACAAACATACTAAATTCTCCGCAACACAATTCTGCATCGACATGTAAGGCATTGACATCGCATGACGTATGCCACATTCTTTCAGATAATTCTCGAATTCAGCACTCACCATCTAGGGTCCGTTATCACTCACTAAAACTTTCACGTAACCATACGTAGCAAATAAATTGCGTAGAATACAATTAGCGGCTCCACAGGTAGTGGTTTTCATTTCATAAACGAAGGGGAACTTCGAATGAGCATCGAGAATTACCATGTGCATTTTACCAAAAAAAAGGCTGCAAAAATCTATATGGATACGAGACCATAGTTTAGCGGGCCTCTCCCATACGTGTTTTTCTGCGTAGCAGTAATATCTTGGTCTACTTGACACGGCATGCATTTGTTTACAAGTTTCTGCAGTGCACTATCTATGTATGGCCATCAAATGTGAGAGAGAGCAAGAGATTTTATTTTTACTATGTCGCACTGGCCTAGGTGGAGCTTTTCAAACACTTAAGGTCCCTAACCTCAGGGACGATCAAACGGTGCCCCCAAAACAAAGCATTCCCATCAATAGATTACTTGTGCGTATGATTAAAATAGGGTTTCAACTGTTTACTTTCAACCTTGTCAAGCCTACCGTCATTTGTATAACGATAAATCATTGCTGGAAATTTACCTTTCAGCGTTAAATGCTCAAGTTGGTCAGTGAATATTGGAAGTGTTTTAATAGTTTGTAAATTCAAAATCTCTAACTGGCACCCATTTGGAAGGCAGTTCATAGAGCGTTGGCATACGTGATAAAAAAAATAGCTGTCAGATTAAGTGTGCCAGGGATATGCTGAAGCTCAAAGTCATATCCATTTAAAAATAAAGCCCACCGCTGAATGGATGCAGCAGCCTTAGCTGGGATAGACACCTTGCTCCTGAAAACCCACAGCAATGCCTTCTGATCTGTTCAATATGAATCATTTCCCAACTAGATACTGATGGAAGCATTTTACCCCAGTTACAATCGATAATGCTTCCCGGTCGAATTGGGCATAGGACATTTCTGCCTTACTCAGAACCTGGGAAACAAACGCAATAGGCCTATCTTCACCATTTGAAAATGTGTGCACTATGCATGCTCCAACCCCTACAGGACTGGCGTCGCGCACAAACTAGATAGGCAATTTTGGACTGCAACCGAACAATCACTACTCCATTTCCGGGCATTTATGGAGACAATAATTTGTTTAATGGAGCCAATAAGGTCGCCAGATGAGGAAATTTGCCATATTGGTCCATGAAGCCTCTTGAATATTACGAGGTTTAAGTGCAAGCATAATTGCATTCCAAAACTTTAGGCAAGTTAAAAATTCCATTTGATCTAATATTGAAATCCAAGATATTTTATCTTACCTCTAGAGAGTTGGCATTAGGTTTTCTTTAATTTTAAACCATTATCCTGCAATGCTTCTAAAACTTGGAATAAAGTTACGTCGTGCTCCTTTCCCTTTCCAGCTGCTAGAATATCATCAACAAATGGGTTTGCCCCAGGCATTTCCTTAAGGACATATTCCATACGGAAATAGAATAGTGATTGTGTTGGAAAATTACAGGAGCACTCGCATGGCTAAAAGGCAAATTTTGAAACTGAAATAACCCTTTGCACGTATTTATTGTCAACAGTGCCTTTGCGTCTTCCTCTAGCTCTACTTGCAGGAAAGTATCTGAAAGGACTATAATCGAAATTTTATTGCACCCTGCTAATTTCGAAAATAAATCTTTCACCCTAGGCATGGGGGGGGGATGATATTCTACATCCAATTGTGGATTAACTTTTCCTGAATACGTACTCCACTACAATACGAACATCTCCATTTGGGCTTAAACACAAGAACAACGGGGGTAGCCCAGGTGATACAATTCATTGATTTAAACACCTTCCTGAACCAAATGGTCAATTTCAGCTTCAATTTTTCCCCTACTGCGAAGGGTACAGGTCTAGCTTTGCTTTCGGTGCTGCTTTTTGTGCTGAGCACATCTGTTGTAATAGAGTTAATATCCTCAGTATCAGGACTATAATCCCCAGAACTATAGTCAGACCTGTTCGAATCGTAATTTGACGACTCTTCTACGTAATGTGCATTCCCTACTGGAAATCCTACTGGAAATTGTTTACTGGTCCACAATACCAGTAGTATCTTCTTACTGGTCCTGTAGAGCAGACTCTTCTTAGTGGACCAGTAATAATTCTTACTGGTCCAATTCAACTTGTGTACTATACTCCAAAACAAACCTTGTTAAGGATTCCTGCCAAGCTTTATGGCCATTTGAAGTCGTGATATCAAACGCCAAGCTCTTTCGCCAAACTAATCCCACCGAATAATAGTTCAAAGATTAAATGAAATATATACAAATTTCTTAGGGCGCAATTTTCATTTGTTTCATTTAACGTTTGAAGTCTTAGTCAGTGGGATTAGCTTGGCGAAAGAGCTTGGTGTTCGATATCACGACTTCACAGGCCGTAAAGCTTGGCGGGAATCCTTAACAAGTTTTGTTTTGGGGTAGATATCATATATTTTTGGTCCAAATTGATGAAATCCATTGTTTATTCTTACCAATTATGATATGGAAACACTATCTAGCTTTCTGGTCCATTTATTTTGGCTTTTGTTAGATTTTGAGGACAGCAGTCACCGTTTATCATTTGATTAGCATTTTTATTAGTCTTGCAGTATCTATTTGCAAACGCATGGATTTATTTAATGTTCAGTTGTCATTGTTGCAAAATGACAACATTTAAAACAATGTAAAACAATCAATTTGGTCGTTTAGAGGCCCCTAGCCCTTGAACCACTTCACCAATTAGAAAGGTCCATATGAAAAGGGCACATCTCCACACCAATTCCTGCAAAATGAGCTAACAACCAGCTTTATCCACCGCATGGAAGAATTTATTTTCGTGATACAAATAAAGCATTATCCGTATCTAGTAACTAGTAGTTAAGCAAAGATCAACATTATTCACGTCGTTTTTTCAACAAGAAAATGGTAAGCTGTGTCCTTAATAATAACTTTTATATTGTCAGGCAACCAAAGTCTCCTGAATAAATAAGTTTCAGCCTTCTCTGTCACATTGTTATTCATCCTCACATGCCTGAAAACAGCCAAACTACCTTATCATCTTGGCAGGAGAAACACTAGGGTGTGTCTGGAAAGAAAAAATGTACGTACATACACATTATACTATTAATTATTACAACTGATAAAGCTTTTCATGCAATATACCTTTATACAAAGTTTCAATTAACTACTAACACTAGACGACTTCGCACTTTTACTTCCCGGCTTTCTGTATCCTTCCTATTGGAAATCCTACTAGACATTTTTTACAGGACCAGTACTTATTTACCTGTTGAACCAGTACTATTTACTGGAACAATAAAGTATTATTTGAGTCACAGGATGATGTCCCCATGTTCACCCTTTATCAGGCCATATAAAAAATTAATAAGCCATTGTTAGCACCCTTCAGAACTGTGTTAGGGACAGACGATTTCAAATGAAATCGGAATAGTGTCCGGAATCCGAAATGACTTCCAAATGCATGATTAAGTTAAACTTTAAATATTAAGCAGTTGACAGTTTTGAATTCTGGATCCAGTGTGCAGCATACCCATCGCCCCTCTTAAATACCAGCACCAAATCCCCCCAACATACTGACTTTCCAGCCCACACAAAGATTCAATGGAATATGATTATGTCTAGGGCAATGCCCGAAAACTCAGGGCATTTGTGCAACAATGCACAAGGGCTCATTAGTGCCTGCATGCTATAGTTGTATGAATGCCCAAGATTTTCGGTTATTATCCTGTACTTAAATGAAACTCGACAGTACACTAGCAGATCTTGCCTGCGTATACCGTAAAGCAACATTTCTTTTCGTTGAAGGGAGTATTTGCCGATGCTCATTTCCTTTGAGCGGAGATGGGGCAATTTTGGAATTAAGCAACAGAGAGCATTTCTCTGTTGTTGGGTGAGGGGGCAATTTCTCACTTTCCTTGTCCGCAGAAAGGGTATTTCAGAATCAAGCTAGAATGGAATGAACGAACTGCCACAAGTAAAGTTAATGGTTACGTGCATTTGTACAGTAGCAAAAATAACGAGAACGAGGCGAGGGGGTGAAAAATCTATGAAAAGTCTTATTATATTCGTCGTTTTCTTTAAAGTTTTTTCTTTATGCCCATTCATTACGCAAAGTGAGAAAGATAATCGTACTTTAAAAATAAAGTGGTCGTACGTTTTCTAGTATGTAAAAAAATCGACCCTACATAGTTTAAGTGCGGGCATTTGTATAATTAAGTTTTTTTCTGCGGGTTGGTGGGGGCGCAATTTTAAGCACCCTTCCCTCCTAGAAAATGTAGATAACTTTCTTTTTAAGGTAGGATTATTTTTCATGTATTGCGTTATATATAGGGCCATAAGGAAAATACATTTGAAGAAACTGTGAATAGAGTGAATATTTCATATATCTTAATGCCCCTAGCCCGTTCCCCTTGCCCCTAGTTATTTATGCCACTATCAGTTGATAACACATGCTTTCGAATAATACTACACTTAACCTACTACTTCAAGGTGGTGGTGTGTGTGTAACTATTAACTTGTGGCAGTGTAGGCAAGCTTAATTCCAAAATACTCCTTCTGCCAACAAGGGAAATGAAAAGTTGCCCCTTCAGACAACAACGAAAATGTAGTAACACTTGAGCTCTTAAGACGTCATTAATTCTAATATTTTTAAGCATTGTGGATCGATTCTGAAGTTCTCTTTTGGCAAACAAGGGAAATGAGAAACTGCCTCTCACCCAACTACCTGAACTGCCCTATCACGATTGAAGGGAAACGAACATCGATGAATAGCCCCTTCACCGATTAAAAAAAAAATGATGCTTGATCATACGCAGACAACTGTACTGTTACAGTTTCATGATCTTCTTACATCATAAACCAAAGTCTCATAGCAAAAACGAAGCAACGACGACCCCCGGAGAAGGGAACCCCTACAATGAAAACGGGCGAGTGTGTCAATTGTTTGGCTAGAAGTTGAAACTGGTACGTTAAGGTCTGTATGCTCGTGTTGTAAATTAAAAGTAAAATAAAGTAACTGGTACGTTGTTGCCTTGAAAAGAAGTTGAAATTGGCACATTGTTGCCTCGACTAACAGTTTGTTAAGTACTAGATTAAGTTGTAGATGTGAGCGTCTGACTTTCAGGTCTCAAGTAAACAAAGTAAAGTAAAGTAAAGTTTGCTCTGCGAGGTCATCGTAGAGGCATGTCTTAAATGACGTCATGCACGTTATTTTTCACACTATATGGATTGCTCAAGCCATAGCGATAAACTGGCAGCTGGGGGTTGAGGGATTACGCATTAACTGAACCTAAAAGATACATTTTGGGGTTGTTTGGGATGGAAACTTTAGCAGTTTTATCTGCCCACATCCGCGAAAAGGGGAAGGACTGTATTTAATTCAACTACTCACTCAAATTAAATTACGTATAGCAAAGGGGAGGTAGGGAAGGCGAGGGACGGGTAGGTGTATAAGAGGAGAACGGAGAAGGGAGGGAGAGGATGGGGTAAAAAGGGGTGGGGAGATGGGATGGAGAGGACTGGAGGAAAAGGAGAGTTTCATAGGAAAAAAAATGCCTGTCGCACCGTTCATTCAGGCAACACTGAAAGAAAACTGGGAAACAACCACGGGCGAAACAGAACCCCGGGCGAAGTAAAGGATAACGACCGAGGGCCTTCGCACAACAATAGCCTGCAGGTGCTAATGCGCCCTTGTGCATTGTTTACGAATGCCCGCAATTTTCAGGCAATATCCTGTATTTAATCATATTCCTGTTGAGTTGTTGCTGTGGGCTGAAAAACCAGTATGTTAGGGGGGGGGTGCTGGTTGGTAAATGGAGGGGGCAGGGTGGTCCACTGCGAATTGGATTTCAAATTATAGTTCGTTGCGTTCGAGCGACCTCTAATCCGTTTTTATTCGTGTACCTTCGCGGCTGTGAGTATAGGGATACGAGCTCCAATATTTTTTTTGTTGGCTTTTTAGTTCATTTGTTGGCTTTTTTCGCTTCCTTTTTATTGTAATTGCTACGGCGTGGCCTATCATGTGTCCACTGTCCATCGAGTTTTGTTTTCGAAAAAACGGAACATTAGAAATGCATATTTGTGGTTAGGTTCCGCCCTTTGTCTCATGTTTATTATTTGATGGCAACACACTAGCGTGTGTCTCGATTTAACATGTGTCACCTCGATGAGTAGTTGATTCTGGATTGTTGCATGTATCATGGCAAACAATCGTGGAAACAATTCAATTGGCTTCCCAAAGCCCGCATTGAAGAATAAATAAGTCACTCAGTCATGTCGGCCGCCCAAGGCCTCAAAATTATGGGCTTCGCACCTTACGGTTTAAAACTTGAAGATTTAAGGAACAATCAAAACCATTTTATTTTAGTTCCCCACTTCTCTAGCCGACAATACTAATTCAAACAAGGACTATGTTACTTTCCCGGCGCCCAACCATTATTCGATTGAGCTATAATCCGATATTGTGCGCCTCGCCTATTGTTACCCCATTGTTACATGTTGCAGCATTGTAACATTTTGGACATTGCTAGCCCCTCCGTCGCCGCCTGTCCATTTTCTGAAAATTCTCGTGCGCAAACGAACTCTAATAAGCTCGGCCTGCCGGCCGCTAATACGAATCCTTTAATCTTCAGTCGCCATCTTGCTGCTGGCGTTTGGTATTTGGCATTGTTGCATAACGTAACAGTTGTACATAGGCCGCCATTGTATACTCCAACAAATGCTAACAACAACGAGACGGAGAGACCGTTTCTAATTGTAAAAGGCATCCGATTGTTAAAAGATTGATTGTTGATTATAAATAGGTAGCCATACCTGGTGCAACTGGTGCGGCGGTGGTGCACCTAGTGGAGGCGGTGGTGGGTGAAGCGGGTATGTGGTGTTACTGTGTGTACGACGGTTTAGTTGATTTGGTTTAGGTTAGTTGTGAAGTAGTGTTATTACTGACCGCATGGGTGTATTACCAGCTTAGGCTCAATAGCAATACAGTAAAGTAAAGTGGCCGAACTTAGATATTGTTTCTGAGATATTGTTTTTCTGAGTTGTAGTATGTTGTAGAGTGAATGGCCTACGACCGACCCAGACTCTTTAATAAGTTTACCAGCCCTACTAGCAGACATGTGTCTATTAACTGTAAGCAAATAAAAGCATATTTTGTAAAACTGGGCCGATCCCCAATACCGATTCATAATGCCTCACGTAATTCCAAAGCGCCATTTGCAATATCGGTAGAAATCGGAATCAGTACATAAAATCCAGATAGGTCGGTAATGGCCGATTTTGATGCATGAATACACCATTTTGAAGGTTTTTTCATCAGCCTTCCAATGATCAAAACCCCAAGCAGCTATCTTTTATTGTTTAGAAACTACAAGGCAATTTTTTAATTTTATTGGGGATTTGATATCGGTATTCGGATCGGAATTTAGTATCAGCCAGTTTCGTTTAATAATCGGCTCTGTGAAAAAAGCTTAATTGCCCAGCCTTAATATTTTGTCGTAGTGTGGTTAAGTCCCTATGCGGCTGTAATTCAAATTGTGGAAAATGTAAGAGGACGGTGTAGAGAAAAATAAAAACTAAAAGTTAAAGGATGAGTGTCCACCATTCATAGAGAGAAAGATGCATCAATAACGTTTTCATGATACTCTCCAGGTAAGTAGCTAGCTACTTTGGCCGCCTTTCCATGGTGGAATGACATCACTACTTTCAAAGGCCGACCCATTTTAGCCAAACAGCCGAACAGCAAAGAAAGCAGAGCCACCTTCATTATGTTGACAGTGGAAGTGACGACGGCCGTAGTTTATTTTTTGTCACACCTTTAGGGTGGTGCGAAAACTGTAAAACTACCTAAAAGCACATCCGGGACATGAAAATTACCTATAGAAAAAAAAACAATTTTAATTCCAAACAAATTGTCGCTTGTAGGCTGGGGCAACTGCAGCAAGAAAATTCAAAGAAAGAATTCAAAAGAAGTCCTGGATCTGTCCTAGTGCTAGTACTTGTTGTGGGGTGTTTCTGACGAGCTCAGGAATATTTGTCACCAAGGAGTTATTGGTAAAATCGTGGTTATTTGTATGTTTCAATGTATTCAAATAATTTTTAGTGAATAAAGTAAGTGAGTTAGCATTGCATTACGACTCTGTCTGGTCTTACTAGAATGGAGCGAAGGTAACAGATACCGCTACATAAACCATTCTAGTTAGAAAGGGACAGTCAATCAGTACGTAATGATGAAGGTTTGGGTATATAGCTACATATGTAGAGTTGGGTATATAGGTTTCGTGTATATAAGGTTTGTGTATATAGCTTTGGTGAAGG
>JAHWFP010039551.1:214-11545 GCA_023313725.1 Lithobius niger | reverse complement strand
TATGGTGAAGGATTGGGTATATAGCTACATATATAGAGTTCGGTTTAGAGGTTTGGTGTATATAAGGTTTGTGTATATAGCTTTGGTGAATGTTTGGGTATATAGCTACATATGTAGAGTTGGGTATATAGGTTTCGTGTATATAAGGTTTGTGTATATAGCTTTGGTGAAGGGTTGAGTATATAGCTACATATGTAGAGTTGGGTATATAGGTTTCGTGTATATAAGGTTTGGGTATATAGGTTTGGTGTATATAAGGTTTGTGTGTATAGCTATGGTGAAGGATTGGGTATATAGCTACATATATAGAGTTCGGTTTATAGGTTTGGTGTATATAAGGTTTGTGTATATAGCTTTGGTGAAGGTTTGGGTATATAGTTACATATATAGAGTTCGGTTTATAGGTTTGGTGTATATAAGGTTTATGTATATAGCTTTGGTGAATGTTTGGGTATATAGCTACATATATAGGGTTGGGTATATAGGTTTGGTGTATATAAGGTTTGTGTATATAGCTTTGGTGAAGGTTTGGGTATATAGCTACATATATAGAGTTGGGTATATAGGTTTGGTGTATATAAGGTCTGTGTATATAGCTTTGGTGAAGGTTTGGGTATATACAATTTGGGTTAACCACTCCTGGTCATCTGCCCGAAGCCCTAATGCCCTATGTCTGCAACAGCCAGATTCCCAGGCGGTCACCCACCCAAGTATCAATCCAGTCCAATGCTGCTTAACTTCGGAGCTCTGACGAGAACCGGTGTTTTCAGCACTGCAAGGCCGCAGACACAAGGCCAAAATGTCACAAGGCTGCAACATTTAACAATGGGGGTAACAATAGGTAAGGCGCACAATTTCGGATTATAGCTCACACGAATAATGGTTGGGCGCCGGGAAAGTAACATAGTCGTTGTTTGACTTGGTATTGTCGGCTAGAGAAGTGGGGAACTAAAATAAAATGGTTTTGATTTTTCCTTAAATCTTCAAGTTTTAAACCGTAAGGTGCGAAGTCTTTAATTTGAGTCCTTGGGCGGCCGACATGACTGAGCTACTTATTTATTCTTCAATGCGGGCTTTGGGAAGCCAGTTGAATTGTTTCCACGATTGTTTGCCATGATACATGCAACAATCCGGAATCAACTACTCATCGAGGTGACACATGCCAAATCGAGACACACGCTAGTGTGTTGCCATCAAATAATAAACATGGGACAAAGGGCGGAACCTAACCATAAATATGCATTTCTAATGTTCCGTATTTTCGAAAACAAAACTCGGTGGACAGTGGACACATGATAGGCCACACCGTAGCAATTACAATAAAAAGGAAGCGAAAAAAGCCAACAAATTAATTGAACAATAAACGGTTCGCCGTTTAGGAAAAAATTATGCGAGCTCGTATCCCCATACTCACAGCCATGAAGGTTCACGAATAAAAACGGATTAGAGTTCACTCGAACGCAACGAACTATAATTTGAACTCCAATTCGCAGTGGACCACCCTCCCCCCTTCATTTACCTACCATCACCAAGCTCCCCTATCATACTGGTTTTTCAGCGCACAGCAACAACTAATAGGAATATGATTAAGTATAGGATATTGCCTGAAAACTGCAGGCATTCGTAAACAATGCACAAGGGCATTAGCACCTACAGGCTATTGTTGTGCGAAGGCCCTCGGTCGTTATCCTATACTTAACTAGCAGTGGTAACCGGCTTCACCCGGGGTTTTGTTTTGCCCGTGGTTGTTTCTCAATTTTCGTTCAGTGTTGCCTGAATGTACGGTGCGAAAGGGATTTTTTTCCTATGAAATTCTCCCTTTCCACTAATCTTCTCCATCTATCTCCCCACCCCCTTTTACCCCATCCTCTCCCTCCCTTCTCCGTTCTCCTCCTATACACCTACCCGTCCCTCCTCTTCCCTACCTTCCCTTTGCTATACGTAGTTGAAATTGAGTGGGTAGTTCAATTAAATACTGCCTTTCCCCTTTTTGCGAGATGTGTTCAAGTAAAACTGCTAAAGTTTCCATCCCAAACAACCCCAAATGTATCTTTTAGGTTCAGTTAATGCGTAATCCATCAACCCCCAGCTGCCAGTTTATCGCCTTGGCTTGAGCAATCCGTACAGTGTGAAAAATAACGTGCATGACGTCATTTAAGACATGCCTCTACGATGACCTCGCAGAGCAAAAAGCTAGTCGAGGCAACGATGTACTAATTTCAACTTCTTTTCAAGGCAACAACGTACCAGTTACTTTACTTTACTTTTAATTTACTACACGAGCCTACAGACCTCGACGTACCAGTTTCAACTTCTAGACAAACAATTGATACACTCGCCCGTTTTCATTGTAGGGGTCCCTTTCCGGGCGTCGTCGTTGCTTCGTTTATGCTATGAGACTTTGGTTTATAATGTAAGAAGATCATGAAACTAACAGTACAGTTGTCTGCGTATGATGAAGCATCATTTTTTTTTTTAATCGGTGAAGGGGCTATTCATCGAGTTCGTATCCCCTCAATCGTGATAGGGCAGTTCGGGTAGTTGGGTGAGAGGCAGTTTCTCATCTCCCTCGTTTGCCAAAGGAGAACTTTAGAATCGATCAACAATGCTTAAAAAAATATTAGATTAATTTATTTTATGTAAGAGCTTTTATGAGGCCCGAAACCGATCACTCTGGTTTCTACTAAACTTAAACTACGACTAAACCTATACAAGCTCTACAGGTGAACCAGTAGGAGCCGGGGAAAACAGGACAAAGCACACCAAACAACTTCCATCAACCACCCAACCTGGCAACAGCAACAACAACAACAATTGAATCCCCTCTACTTGGTGGGGACACACTAGCGTGTGTTTTTATCTTAGATCAAATGTGTCCGTTTTGTTCCTAATCAATTATTTCACAGTGGCCAAATCCAACATGCCAACGACACAACAATAAACCATAATTCAGCGAGTTTAGCGAAAAAATAAAGGAAATTGAATTTCATTGAAGTTCAAACACCTGATAGTCATACACTCAGTACAGCCCTAAATTTAAAGCTTAAACCTAAATCTTAACCCTAACGGCCGACAGGCACAAAAAGAAATACAGCGGACGACAAGAACGTAGATTAAAGTGGCACTATCACCGATTGAAATGCGAACGAAAATACCGTGGCGCCATCTAGCGACATTGATATTGTTAACCTTTATAACTTGCTCGTAGGGGCACGAGGATGAACCAAATTTTCACTCAATAATTAAGGATGTCGTGGCTTGTTTGTTTAGTGAAAAGAAATGCCGTTATGCATTCCTTCGCTTGGTACAAGCAAACGCTAGATGGTACTACACAGCGCTAGATGTTGTCAGAATTCGTCTGCTTTCAATCGGTGATAGTGCCACTTTAATTTTTTCTGATTTCCGATTTTCGTTGAAAACGTTCACATTCGCCAGTCATGTTTTCTTTTTTTTTCTCCAACGAGGACTAGCTACTTGTCTTATCGATATTTTCGTTGTCAGTAGCCAACGTCCAATTTAACTGTACTTTCATCAACACTCAGAAAACATAAAATTGACGAGTTGGGCTATACATACGTTGCCATCTGTTGACGGACTTAGGAAACCTCGTTAGTATTTTATAATTCGCCGGTTACCGACAAGAGATGGGGGTGTCTGCCAAACCACCCATCTTAGCTCCCGTACGTTAATAATTTAGTTGGCAATTTTTAGCCGTGCTGAAACAGCATCGTATTCAGAGAGATTCACAACAATCCTTCCTTCCTTAAATATATTTTAGGTAACGTCCCAAACGGCGCCTCATAAATAAGCGTGAAATAAGGAGTAAGCTACAATTTAATTAATAAGAAAAAAACATTATCGTATGCCAGGACAACTTTATTGATAACCTTTACTTTATTGAAACTGGCTGTCCATTATTTCTTAAATAAAATAAATAACTGATTATAATTCTGTATCGAAGGTAAAACCATTGATATTCATTTCATCCAGTGGTCCATCCAGTCAGTCGTGTAAACCGTGCAATTGAAAATACTGCGTCAAGACAAAGCCACCTACAGTAAAGGCCGCATCAGCTTTGCCTTCCTCAATGCTCCGCTAGAAGGCGACACAAATACCGACGCCACAAGTTTGCCAATTTAGTAGCGTCATCGGTTGGCATAATTTGGAACCCTCGTCGGTTAATTTGAAAGTTCGCCGCTTGGTGTAGAGATGGCAGCACCTGGCAAACTTGGGGTTGCTTCTATGTCAATGGTTGATTTTAGTCGCTTTTTTTTTGGCCTGATCTGATACGGCCTTTACTGTAGAGGGCTTTGGTCAAGACCACTGAGAGTGTGACCAGCAGCTTTTACCTCAGCTGGCTTTGCATTGAGTACGTTAGCCCTACGTCACTTCCTACTATTTTCGTGTGATTTCCTGCTATATTACGCAACTGCGCGAAATCAGTAATGATTGTTGGCTTGCATGTTGACATGCTACCGTGTAGGGTTATTAAATAATTTCCCTTCGTAGCATTTTACTGTGCTGGTGAAGGAAGTAGTTTTGCAAGTCGTTAACTATGAAGGATACCAAGCAGAGTTCAGCACGCTCGAAGGCACCTGTAATTTCTAATGCGAAGGACTCGGATACATCGACAAATGAAGGTGTTAAGGATGAAATCAATTTTTATGCATCGTTCGCTCCGCGTTTGTTCGTTGCGGACAAACATGTTTCAATTATGGACAAAGAATCTCCGCACAACCCCCAACACACGTATCGATTGCGATACATATTATTTCCCGATGAAGATGACACAAACATCGATGTGGCATTGTTTGGATCAGCAGCAAAATTGTACTGTAAGGACCAGACACTGAGCCTAAAGGTTTATCAAGAGAAAAGCCATGCGTGGTTAGCATGGCCAAAACTGCACTTTTTCAAAATAACTAACGAGGGCTTGTTGGACTTAATTAACCACCCGTGTAACGTTTATGTGGTCGAAGTTACAGATAAAGTACGCCTCGCTCGACTAACGGGTTTTCGTGTCACGGATGCGTTCTATGAATATGGCCAATATTTAGGAAGGTATTCTCAGTGGAACCTAGACCTGCCGGAAGCTAGTGACGCTCAGTTACCTGTGGACGTGTTGGCAAAACTTTCCCGGACATCCGTAATGTCTGTTGACCTTCACGCCGTTCCTCCGCGGCAGGAAGAAGAAATCCGACGATCGGTAGTAACCCGTTCTTATGGAACAAGGCGTCTTTCAGCGAGCGAGTTGAACAAGGAATCACTTCCATATGGTGAAACTTTCCCACCTAAAAATATGTGTGGTCTTCTGCCACTTTCACATATTAACTATATGCTACTCCATGATTGCATTATCGCAAAGGAGACTTCTTTAGCAAAATCTGAGTATTGGCAACCAATGGACGAGGTTCCTTTACTGCGGAGAACAACGCAGATAGGATGCTCACAGAAATACAAAGCTAACAAAGTGTCATGGCGACCTACTTTCAAAAGCAACATGGGAGCATGCGTTGACATGAAATTTTTTCAAAACGAAAAGGGCCCCGTTTATAACTTATGGTTGCTAAGGTTTCTGTACTGTCACGATCATGAACCTCTACTAGAAATTCTACTTGTTTGTCGGTTATGTTTTACTGACCTTGTTTGCCTTTCCTTGTTATTTAGTAGTTTATACTTTAAGTAAACTTTGGGTTTCTTGTCTTCACCTGACGAGTTTTCTGGCTCTGGCAAATCTTCCACATGGTAGAGCTTCATCAACATTGGATTCAACATATCTTTTGTTCTAGAGTCAGCATCTCATCTTCAGTACCCACTTCAAGTATGGCATCAGGGAGATCTGGAACGTAACGTTTTGGATCTATTTTGACTACATTCAGTGGCATTTCACTGCAAATAGTCAAAAATTGATCCAAAGCGTAACGTTACAGACCTGTTTGATGCCATATTTGTAGTGGGTGCTGAAGGTGAGATGCTGACTCTAGAACAAAAGATATTGTTGAATCCAATGTCGATGACGCTCTACCATGTGGAAGATTTCCTAGAGCCGGAAAACTCGTCAGATGAAGACAAGAAACCCAAAGTTTATTTAAAGTATAAACTACTAAATAACAAGAAAAGGCAAACAAGGTCTGTAATACATAATCGACAAACAGTAAAATTTGGTGAATCCTATGTCTATCTGCTTGGGCTTATATCTCCAACTAGGCTTCGTGAGTTTTTCTGTGGTCCACCTCTATTAGTAGAGGTTCACGATCGTGACAGTACAGAAACTTTAACAACCATAAATTACGAAACACTGGCCGTCTGTGGTAATGAAATAGATAAAAAACGCAAATTGCCTTCATCTCATGATGAACCAATCGATTTCAGTAGTCTACTTAGTACGTTTGAAGTAGCCTAACTCAATCTTTCAGAGTTTTTAGCAGGCAAGATCCAAATTGATTATTGTTAGCAGGTTATGAGCAGTGTAGCACAGAGACGTCGTCAAAATGCTGCCCAGAAATACATTGAAAAAAACTTTTCTGTTCAGATTATATTTATATGGCAGCAAGTACGTCATTAGAAGCAAGGATCAAATTAACTATACCTATCTATACAAAACCCAATGACAGTTGAATTACTTGCTACATCGCTTTTTCGGAAGAATGAACCTTTTCCGGAAGAATAATAATTAAATTTTCCAATTCTCAGAAAACATTTCTTCAAAAGCTGCTAAAGGCGATATCCGACATCAACACATCTGCATTCGTTAAGAACAACCTGCCAAAAATGTACTGCCCTTGTCCGAGTGTGCCACTTCTATCACTAGCCGATCGTACTAAACAAAATATTGACATTGTCACTGGTGTCCACGTTTTCGACGAAAATGTTCACGTCTTTTTATTAGAAGGAACAGCACGGGGAAGTATGAAAGCGTTAGTGAAACATCTCTCTAGAATATCAGGTAAGACCATCTTCGTCTTTGCCCATCTTTGAAAGAAACCTTTTGAAGAATCGTCCTCTGCACAAGTTGGACCCTGAAAAAACTGAAGAGAAGTGTCTTAAAGGACTACAGAATATTCAACAATTATCTTGTAGATTCTTGGATAAAGTTACAACACACAGTTCGTTTCCGACACAAGAAATGATATCTATTGCACAGCGTGTTGGTTGTACGATGACTACAGAAGAGGTTACTAACATGTTGCTGCCTCTGCAAAATTCTTAATGCCAACACATTGAAACCAAACGAAAAGAACTTTCTTGACACACGAAAGTAACGGTACTTCGGAACTTATTACCCATCTGTGATAATTTTACTGAAAAATTGACTTAGCAGCCAAATCGTCATGGTTTTGATTTACCAATGCATAGCACACAGTGTCTCTTCGAAAACCCTGTTTCAAACAATACCATTTCCGACTCACGAAGAATTCTAAAAAGTGTTATCTGATCATTACAACAAACATAAATCCGTTTTTTGTGGGGTTTTTTTCACTAATGTTTGGAGGTTGGTACCAAATTAACGATTGTGAATTACTCTCTTTTTTGATAGAGTAATTGTGGAATTAAAGGCAGGCCTGAACGAGCTTAATTTCTATAAATAATGCAATGCTTGAAAAAATATTTCTTGGTATTTATTAGAAATTAGACTTAGCCGGAGATAAACGAACTAGACAAAAGTCTAGTATGACGGGAACAATATTTGTTCTACAATGTTTGTTGTGGTACAAACGGCTGCGATTTACAAGGTTCACTGTACTTAGTTGATTGATAAAACATTGACGCTAGCATTTAACCAAGGCTCCCTGAGCACCAGGATGTCTCAGCAGTATCTTCCTTAACTTACAGACATCAAATCGACGAGCTTTGCTGCACATCGCCATTTGTGGGTAAACTTTAGAAACCTTGTCGGCTTTACAATTCGCTGCTTGGGAGTGTAGAAACGAAACCGCCCACCGCACTATCCGTCGTGCAACCCGTACTTTAATAATATAAATTGTTGTGTACTGAGAAGAACTTGTATATTGTGGCTGACAATATTAAGAGAAAATAAGGCGACCAGTTAATTTGAATTGTTCACTTGGAAGACTGTGCAGCGTCCACTCAATCACGGTACATAGTGGAGATGGAATGGTTAAAGTACGACTCGAGACCATGACCACTTGCCAGGGGCAGACTGAACTAGGTTGTGGCATCTAATCGTAACCTGACCTGTTCACTCCATTCGGCCTACGGCCTGGCTTGGCCTGGCGTTAAGTCTTCTTCTTTCGCCGTCTTCTTAGGGAATTAAAAAAAATTGATTGGTACTGCACGACATTAGTATTTTCAATACACAATAAATAGTATTTTGGTATACTGGTATTGCAAACGTTCAACAGTCACATGATTCACTAACACATTTAGTATTGTTAGAGAAACAGCTCTGGCTTCCCATCAACACTAAGCATACATTCAGTCAGCACCACAATAAAAAAGGTGAATTTCCGGCGAGTTCATGTCCCGTGCCCGTTGTTTGTTTTCCTTCTCCTGGATGTAGGACTATGGGACATAAAGATTTGTTTCACATAGGCTAAAGGTGGCGATTAAAACTAAACATAGCTGTGTTGTGACTTTCAATTAAAAGGACCTATCCGCTTCTCATTATCCCGCATCCCCCATGCTAAAATAGCAAAATTTACGTAACTTTGATAGCAAAACCGTGTTATACATAAAATTCCAACATAGCAGCAAGCATTGTAATAGCATAAATTATTAAAACAGGTTTCGTACGGGACCTTTATAACGTGGAAATGCACTGGAAAATAAAAATTTCCAGACGTAGAATAGCTATTGAAAAGCTTAAAAATGCCTTAAGTCCTGAATACTCTTGAAAATTCTTATAATAGATAGTTGCGTTTCTGTTTTCCATGTCAAAAATCAATGTACAAGCATATGCTTAAACAAAATAAAATAATAATAATTGTAGCAATTGCAGTGCCAGTGTTTGTGCTTTTCACCAGTGTCGTTTAAAAGCACAGCATGTGTCACTTAGAATCTCTCCACAGTTTTGATAAGAGTGTCTGACAAATTTATCTTTGAATTATCTCATTTTCTGTTCTTGTTTGTGGTCCGTAGATATTCATTGCCAAGTCCTTGAAAACTCCTGGAACAGTTCTGGCATTTTTCGAATATAGGCGAGTACCTATCCTGATTAAAACAAAAAGCTTTGTTTCTTTTGTTTGATTTTTTTATTTGTATATTTCGGCAATTGTACACATGGAGTACGATTCTGATCTTCAATACCATACCGACACAGCAGTATTATAACAGCTACTTTATTTTAATAATTAAATAAATATTCTATAAGTAATCTTACAGCATTAATTACGATTTGATTTTAACAATTCAAATTTTAGAAAACGGGTAAACGTTATCACGTCTCGCATTTGCTCTTTTCGCTTTGTCTCCCTACCATGAGTGTCTGAAAGCTGGAGTGCTCCTCGTTTGTGGGATACATTAGCTAGGTATCTTGATGGGCCTTTGTATTAATCTTATCAGTTTTAACTATGTTTGGTGTCGAGTGTTTATTTTCTTACTTTGGTTTAGTGTTATCAGTTTTAATTATGTTTGGTGTCGAGTGTTTATTTTCTTACTTTGGTTTAGTGTTACATTGGTGTAGTTATGTATTTCGTTATATTCTCTCTCGTTTTTATATTAGTAGTGTAGCAGCGTACATGCATAAAACGGAACTGACGTAATAGATCACGTGGCCAACCGGAAGTGACGTCACGACGCAAGATGGCGGCAACCAGGATGGCCTATCACCAAAAATGGCATTAGTTTCACTTTCGGACATGTATAGACACGTTATAACGGAAGGACAACCTCCATCTCCATCTAAAAAGAAGCCATAATGTCTTTGATCACGTAACATCTTATGACTTTCCCTCTCCATTTCCTTCATGTTCTCAACCAAAGAGAATGATCCCCCGTTTGTCAGACTGCTTAATGGGAGAAACGTATCTTGAAGAGCATAACCCACAGCCTTGGGGAGAATGTAGAGAGTATTTGAAACAAGATGACCCACAAACTTATGTATCAATGTTTATTCAAGCAACAACACGTTCAGACACTCCAGGGTCAGTTAAAGAGCTAACATATACCATACAACTAGAGGAAGCCCATGCTATGCACGGGGCCGGTCATGAATTCAGTTTACAGACACACTTTTCCCGACACTTTTCAGAGTGATACATTTCATCTGACGTGCGTGCCCGTGCCCAATAGTATACTGTCTTCCATCGTACATCTTAATGAGTCGATTGACCACTTCCTCCTGGTTGCGCTTTCCATGCAGGTAGCATGGGGTAGTCCACTTGCAATGCGGGCATGAGGAGGGGGAGTGATTGTTATGGTCTTCACTTAAAAATTTGAGTCTTGATGGCAGTAGTCGTAGAAGTCTTGAGTTCAACGATCTTATTCTGTAGACTAGACTGTTCATGGCAAGCTAATTTGGTTTAAAAAAGCATTCAGTGTATATACAGAAAGAAAGGCTATCTAAGAGAGTAATAAAAATACGGTAACGTCCTAACACCATCAGTTAAAATGTGTCGTTTCGAATCAAAACATGCCAGTCCAACCTTTTTTGTAAGACTGTAAAAAGTTGGTGCTTGAAACTTCTGATTGACATTTGTTTGTAAGAAAAGGTTTCGTATGTACATAAACAAGACATAATCATCATAAGTCACAACATCCTTCAATACATTGCTCTGATTCCTTAGCCAATTTTCTTTGGCACAACCCTCACATTCAAAGGAATATATTTTCGACCTCAGTCCTACAAAACTCCGAAATAGGTTCCCTCCAGTTTTTTCTGTAAAAGTACCTAGAATTTTCTTGTCAAGTTTACTGTATAAAAAATTATCTTCTACGTAAATGTCAGGTGTTTCTACTTAGTACATTAAATTATCTGTATCCGTCAGCAAAAGATGACACTTGTTCCGTACCTTTACTTCATAAACAGCTTTTCAGTTACTCGCGTGCTATACAGAATAGAGATGTTGCGATAAAAAATGAAAAAAAAAACCTGCACCATAAACTTTACTTTCAAACTGACCGAATGATAATGATAATTAACCAGTATTCATGGAAACGTGAATTTGCAGTGAAAATTTATCCGATTTTGCAACTCGACAACTCGAAATTGCCAAATCTATATCTTCTCGGACAGTGTTGGGGGAGCTCCCTTATCCCCCAGTCGCTACGGCCCTGTGTGTAATGAAAAAGCTCCCCCCCCCCGTTTATATAATAGAAGGAACCTTAACGTTACACCAAATAAATCAATGTCAAATTTTTTAACCCTTTTTT
>JAHWFP010039547.1:3105-13143 GCA_023313725.1 Lithobius niger | reverse complement strand
GGGTGGAGTGGTTGGTAGACCAACGAGTCGTTTGCGTCCGTTTGTGGGGGAGTGGGCAGGAAGGATACACAGCGTCGTTTCGCCGTATTTCACGCTAGCCAGGTCACTTGTGTTTTCGAAGCTTTTCGGAGTGATAGAACGACAGGGATAGAATGACATTCTGGGAAGGTATGTAATTCATTTTAAGCGTTTGTAGTTTGAGAATTGTTAAAAACTAGGTAACAGGGTATCGGTACGAATGAAGGTCATTGCATTTTAGTTTGTGGAGGGAGGGAGGGAGTTAAGCAGCGTGAATGGTTTAGATATTGGCCAGACGTATAAGAGTTTGCAGGGATGGGATTTCATTCCTTTTAAGTAATTAAGTTTTGTACGTTGTTATTGCGTTGCGTTTTTTTTTTTCACGATGTATTTGGTCGTTGGTGTGTGCGTTCCCGGTCGCGTGATTCGGAATCGTCAAAAGTGTGCGTTATTGGCAAAAGTGTGGGTTATCGGCAAAAGTGTGAGGTAACTTGATAACCCACACTTTTTGCGATGACGCACACTTCCGGGATTGGTTAACGGGATTTAACCAATGGAAATTTAGCATGGCGTTGAGTTAGCGTGACATCACAGCCGTAATAAAATTGCACAAATGAAAACAATGATCGCACAACGTTTCGGGATTTAATGCATCCCGTTGTTGTTGTGCGATCATTGTTTTTATTTGTGAAATTTTAGTAGGCTTTATTCTTTTTAAATCCACTTATTGCTCTCATCTGCTAAGGTAACACAATTCCATGGGGGAGTGTGGCGAAATTATATGCGAGCTTATAAAAGACCGGTCATTATTAATGGCTTGGGGGATGGGGAGTGCAGTGGGAAAGTGCAGTGCATTTTTTTAAATGTGACCACCAGAATTTTCAATCACACCCCCCCCCCCCCTCCTTCAAAATTCTGAAAAAAATCTTGACTTCCCCACTCAAGGTCCAACAATAATGTGATACCACTTCCCCAAAAAATGAACATTTTATGTGCCTATACTGAGACTACCAGGCGTTAAATAATGATCGGTCTCTAAGCTGTTTTTATAGTCTAGTCATTTACAGACAGCAATGCAATGATCAGGGAGGGATCATTTAAGACCAACCATAAAATTGTAACGAGAAAAAATTCGTCAACAACAGAAATTTCACTTGTAGCTCTAAAATCTAAAAAGACCCCCATTACGAATAACGGAAGGGCCCATGTGCTATTGGCACCCTGGCACTATGGCCAGTCAGGCCTGATTCAGACTATGCCTCTGCACTAAGGTGAAGCCTAACTACGAGCGAGGGGACGCGAACGTTTTATAGTGTCCGCGGCCCATCTTGAATTGGCCCCAGAATGAACACAAATAATCGATTGTACGTTTTTGGTCGAGGAGTGCCTTGTTGATATCCAAAATAGTTACAAAAACAATGGCGGCCGTCGTCTAAAACCGCCCCTTCCAGGAAGACGTAGCCGCTCATAAAATACCTGCAGGACTCAAGATAGACCGCGGACACTTTAGATAGATTGTGCTATCATCTTTAACCGCCTTTAATTCGTTTTTCCAGCTACATCTTTGCTTTCAGTAAGCTCTTTTCCAGACAGAACACTTTTAACGCAAAAGAGCATTGAATATTTGTTGTCCACGTTATTCCTATTTGTTACCAAGCCCTGTAGTTCGGCAGCGAACGACCATTAACGTTCATCACTTGACTTTCGAACTGCCGGTTTTTTTTTAATGATGGGTTAACCGTTAATCTGGATTTGCTCTGATTGGCTTGCCTTTTAACGGCTAAGGTAAAACAGACACCCTTCGACGAGGGAAAATTCACAAGGCCTGGAAACACACAACGAATTTAAATTTTCAATATACAAATTGTGCACGTTGTTCACCTGTAACAACTAAAAGCGCAATGAGGGTATCGCTGCGAGAACTGGGGCGTTAGATTCGATAGGCATCCTGGTCCCAGTGTACATCTCTGGCTTCGTACAGACCCAGTTTCGATCCTGGCGATGGGAAGTGTATATGTATGGGTTTTCTCCGGTTGTTTCCCGCCCGTTGCACGAGGGTTTCCTCCGGGTACTTCGGTTTCCTCCCTCATACGGCAAAAAAACAACTGTGCTAATGGTGGTGCTTTTTCCTCTTAACATCTGCCGCCTGGGAATTTGGGTGGGTGGATGCCTCGTTCATCTTCTCTATATTATTATTATTATTATTATTATTACAATGAGGATGCAGCGTGGGGGGGGGGGGATAAAGTTTGGCCAGTTGACAAATCAGTCGGCAAAATTACATAAATTTTGGTCAGTCGGCAAATCAGTTGGAAAAATTACATAAATTTTTTTTCCTAGATGGAAAATTATGTCGGTAAATTTCTAGTTCACACCCCTCCAACTTTTATCCTCCCTGACGGCTCAGTGAGGATAAGACATAAAGAGGATGAGACGTAGCCCGACTTGGTCCTTGAGTCGATTTCTGGTATACGGCTGTGTGTCGCACTTCATGTTACGTGGTAGCGTTTCGGGCGGCAGACTGAAACGACAGGTGGGCTGCGAGAGGTGCTAAGTAATGACGACTGGTTTTTGAGTAGGTCTACGCAGCGGAAACCCAACGCAGTTCAGCCTTCAAGCGGCATTAGACACGCTTTTACCCTGTAATATATGAGCGGACTTTTCCAAGACTATTAGCACCACGCAAAGCTGTATTGGGTGTACAACACGTAAACTCTAATGTAATGAGCCAGAAGAACAATGCAACTGTGACCTGCTAAAATGGGTGGGGAGGGAGGGGAGGGGGAGAACTACGCTCAAGATACACGCCTTTGTTTAAAACGAAAGTGAATTAAGTTCTTGTTGGTGACTAACACCTGCAAGGCACTACGCAAGGTAATTAGAACGCGTCGTATGCCCACACAGCTAAATTACACTGAAACCCGTGACGCTGCGTTGTAGGAGTATTTACAACCTGTAGCACCGTATTGTGAATTCGTACCTGGGACTCTTAACCTTGATGTTTGCGGGGTGACGTAATGACGACAGCGTGATGTCAGCATTGTCGTAACTTAGAATTTTTGGCTACGTTCCGGCTGGAGTGAATCTGTAGAAGAGGAGTGGTGATAACACGGAACGGTGCTGATATGAAAAACTAGTTAAAGGTTGGGTCCTTTTTGAAGATGAAGTTTTTATTTGCTTATTTATTTATTTATTTATTCGGAGAAGAATGACATAAAGTTCTCAGTGAACTCAGTGGCGCATCCAGCAATTTTGTTTGGAGGAGGCAGAAAAAAAAAGAAAATGTGCCCGAAAGTACAGAAAATTTGTTTGGAGGGGGGCAAAAAAAATATGAAAGTGCGTCCGAAAGCTAATCATGCATTTTTTTAACAGTTTCAGGGATGTTTCATGGTTCTACGAAGCTTAACTAGAGAAATTTTCTTAATCGCAACAAATTCGTATCTTATTTGCTCATTCGATGTAAATATTATTTTGCAAGGGGAGGGGGGGGGAGGTGAGAGCAAAAACTAGGCTCGAAAACGAATTTGGGCTTTGAGACCATCATAATACAAACTAACGTTACTCTACTTGAGGCGATAAAGAGGGGCCTTTCGATGTTGGTAAAAAGAAAATTGAGCTTCAGTTTTAACTGTTAAGCTCAGATCTTGGGGGGGGCAAGTGCCCCCCCCGCCCCCCCCCCCCCCCGGATGTGCCACCAAACGAACTTGTTTGTTTCGGTACATCAGTAAGTAATACCATTAAAAAGAGTGGGCGCAATCTCGAAAACCAAATTCTTGAAACTGAGCGAAAACCTCGAACCCCATGCCTCGAAAGCCACAATCTAGAAGATCCTAAATCTCGAACATCCTAAATCTCGAACTTAGAAAATCTCGAACCAAGAAAATTTTGAACCTTGTATATTCCAACTTTTTTCAACTTGAAAATTTTTCTAGTTTTGTATTGACGGGTGTTCAGTGGTAGTTGATGTTATGGCTTGGCATGTAAAGATGACGCTGGTTATTTGGTTCCATTGGGTTTTTATTGCGGTGGAATTGCAATTTTATGCTCGCCCGACTTACACACGGAATAACCCTTGCGGTTTTACATTGGCGGTTGGCTGGACTTAAGGATTAGGGAAAAGTATTGCTGGTAAATACATTGACTTACGTATGTTGCAGAATAATTTTAGTATAAAGGATCGAAATATTTGGTGGTCAAAAAGGCATATAAATCATGACTTCACTCCAACGTGTTGCAGTTTGGAGGAATTGGAATGGAATGATTATACTACTAATGGTAACCATGCATGACAAACAAAGCATGACACCATGACTACAATGCACGTCATGGCATGCATGCGCACATTGGCCTATAATAATACAGTCTGGACTTGACTCGAACTTCTTGGGAGCTCCTCTGTAAGGACATCCGCCACAGGCCCAGGAACAGTCCACCACTCCATACCGGCGCCGAGCTGGGGCCGATGACCTTAGTCTTCAATCAATGGCGTCTGCCTGGTCTACCCACAAACGTCCGGCGCATCAGCACAGGATGGTGGCAGCCCAAACGCCAGCAACGGCTGCCGATACAGAAATGCCCCCGGGGGTCGAAGTTTTCGGTCGCCTTCCGTGGGGACCGTTTTAAATTGGGGAACATGAAATAAAAGAATAGAACCAAGATTAATACAAATACACACTTCATAAATACACACTTTAGAATATATGGCCAAAACGGGTAGGGATGTCGTTAAAAAAGCAGTGGTACGCAATAGCAACATGGGGGAAAAAGACTTACAAACCAGGCACCGATTACGGTGTGAATACCCGGCCTCTAATATATACAAAATTGGCGACCAACAGAAGTTTCGACACCCCGGCCGATCGGCGAAATCAAAACATGCTTATTCTACTTAAGACGAAGGGAGCATACAAATCGGCGTCTTTATGGAATTTACATGTTAGTTGTGAAGAAATCTCGCGAGTTGGCTTTTTTTGGACTGGAATCTTTATATTTAAAAATTTATTCCTTGGCAAACGCCAACCGCGCGGTGCGAACAAGTCGCCCATCATTCAAAAAGAACATAACAGTAACAGACCGCCAATTAAAGGGGAGAATGCACGCTAACCAAAAAAGCGGCAAACCCATTATTTACAATATGTACATAAGCATTAAGTGCTGTGCTGAAAGGAGCAACACCACAACAGATTTCCGCCGCGTTGAACCAACGCAGGGTGAATAGCCCAAAAACAAGGGATCAGTTACAGAAAGTAACGCGTCACGACCGTGAAAAGCTGAAATAACGCTATTGATCACAACACGTCTTGCATATTCGTAAAAATCAGGAAATCAAAAATTTAAAAATTATTCAAACCGTAATTTTATTTTTGAGTCAACAAACTCCAAAGGTCAACAAACAAGCAAGCAAGAATGGTGGAGCAAGGCGGATGTTCCTGCCAAAAGACAAGTGCTCTCAGGACCACAATAATACCAACACACTTAAACTATGCAAGATTGGTAACCTTCGGTTTTGCAACAATGGTCTAAGTTGGCTAGAAACCAATATTACGGCCAAAACCTAACCGAATGTCTTCGGTAGGGATAAATTTCTTTAGCAGCTACTGCCAACTTGAAAGGTTATTACAATTAAAAGGTAAGTTGCCAGAGATATTAATTCCAGCATCAAATTAAACCTTACAATTAAAGAAAACGAACCGTGATCTCGGTAAGTAAAATGGGTAAATTAACTTCTTTGTGCGCCAGTCGTAAGAAATATTACGTACGTAAACGAGAAAATATACATATATTCACTGGCAATGCGTAGTGATAACGCATACGCAAGGGGATGCAATGTAGCAATAGCGTCATTTATTATGTATTCCATAAAGAGACGACCAAGAGGGATTGAAAATAGGTTAGATTACAAAGTTACATCGTTAGTTGCAGCAAAATCAATCAATCGGGCGGGGCAGAGTTTAAACCAAAAAAAGTAAAATTGTGTCCAACAACAATAAAACGTAAGAATTACACTGGCAAAGGGCAAGGAATGAATTTTAAAGCCTGCTTCGGCTAATACCGGGCGTCGTATCGTACACCCAAGCAGCTAATGGAAAAATAAAATCATTGGTCAATTGTACAACTGAATCGCGATAACAATGTCTTGCATAACCACTACTTTCGCGACTGTTAATGGGGAGGAAATAGGCGCCGTGTTAACCGAGAAAAAGACCCTGGTGAGAACGAAGAGGGGCCTCCATGGCCAACCAACATGCAAGTTATGGTCAGAATCAATTTAAACGTCACACGCATTAGTCTGGGGGCGGACTAGGAATGACGTAAACTGAGCGCACAGAACCCTGGCGAAGTGCTGCAGCACGACTTTGAGACGTAGCCCGTCCTAGTTGCACCAGTGTAATGTCTAATCTCGGTCAACAGGTTCCTCTAAAACTACTTATTTCGAAACTTTGGCAGGCTCAGTATTAGTATTCCCTAACAAGTTTATGTTGACACGTATTAAGCTTTGTATCATTTGGAGCCTCCTTCCACATGCGTTTTAGCTCCCTAGCAGTGCGGGGGCAGGGAATGGGGAGAAAAGCGGAATAATTTATTATTAAAGAAAAAAGAACATGCATGAAGGACGCACTCAGGTATGGGTCCTAACCATTTTCTACGAGCAACACCAAAACAAAAATCAGTTGCACGACCAAGGAGGCACTTTCCTTCAAATTTCATTTATAACCACTAAGCCAACCATAACTAGCACGTAACCAAGTAAAAGGTGATAAAGTGAGTCAAAATCTTTGGCATTAAACAAACAAGCAGACTAGGGCTTGCAAAATTCAAAACCATAGGAGTAAGGGTAATGAAACGTGTCGTATCATCAAGGGTACGTCAGCAGCTTCAATTTAAGATATTGGACTGCTGTGCTAAAAAAAATTTGCGCACTAAGGTTTTTTGGTCGGATATCACCGTTTTACAGAATTCGTTAATGTTTAGAAAAAAAAATTAAAATCAAGAGCAGTGGCGAAATATCCGTTATAGGGGGTTATGTATCACCTACACAACAGTTATAAAGCCAGAATTCTTCTGGAAACAAGGGAGGTACCAAAAGCAAACTAAAAATGTAAATTATGTGAGTTGGTCATCCAAATTTGGTCTATTTGATACCATTTCTGAGTGGCTTTAATTTGATATATTGGAAGACCAACTTTAAAGGTTTATAGAAAATAACAAAATGGCCGTCAAAATGGCTGATTATCTTGAAAATCATCAAAACTGGAATTAAGATGCAAAAAGAGGTATCTTGGTTCCTATTCATCACAGAAACGTAAATTTGATAGCAAAAATTTTATCATGAGGTTAAATTAAGCAACCCAATCAGGAATATCATTACATTGTCGTTGGCTCATGAACAGCTGTATTTTGATATATTGGACTGTAGAGAAAAAGGTAAGCAAAATTTGGGACGGAGTTCAGCCACAACTTGTCCAAATGTAAAAAATCCGGTTGGGGGGGTAAAAAAAAACCTTTTTGTAATACCGTGACGCACTGTAAAAATGGTGTATTATTAAGTTGGACAAATAAAAATGTAACAGCCCTTTCGAAAGATTTAACAGCAACCAGCAATATTGCAACTAGCAACATGCAAACATTGGGGGGGGGTGGGGCGAACGTGTGCTTCTACAACGATACATTCAAGATTCATACACATAAATACGCACTATCCAAACTCTCCTGGAATTTCATCAATAACCGGTCGTATGTTATTAATATGATGGTAACCCTTCTGCAACAAGCCAGTCGACTCCTCAATAAGCTTATACACCAAAGGTGACACCTTTTCGGCTACGATGTAAGGGCCAACAAATCGTGGAGCCAACTTGGCCGCAAAGTAACTAGTTTTATCGGACAAATAGTGAGTCCTCAACCAAACCTTGTCTCCAGGGTTAAATTCCAGAGGTTTCGGATTACCAGCATTGAGTTTTGCGTTTATGTAGGCACGGTCTGCCTTACGAATCCGACGTATTCTTGAAATGGCTGACCGCAAGTTTCTAGTGAGGTCACAAGCCCACACCTCAACAGGTCTGTCCTGTGCAACCGGGATGGGAGGTTCGATTCCAATGTCTATGTCTCTCCCTAGATTAAGATAACTAGGACTGTAACCCGTACGTGGATCAACAGAAGAATTTAAAGACATTACAAACATTGGAATCTTTTCATCCCAGTCCCGTTCGTTCTGTAAACAGAACTTAGCAATCATCTTGCCAAGCTTTTTACACTGCAGCTCTGCAGGACTGTTACCCCTAGGATTGTAATACGCGGTTACGCTTTGTTTGATGCCAAAACGCTTGTAAATACATGCGGAAATTTTTGATACAAAACTTTGGCCTGAGTCCGAGATGATCCTCTTCGGCAGCCCAAAGATCGGAAACACATTCTTAATCAAAAGAGTCACAAGGGTCTGAGCATCAAATTTCCGCGTAGGGAAAGCCATTAAGTATCCAGTATAGGCGTCCGTGACAACAAGGATATTCCTATTTTTCGCGGGCCCTTTGGTCATGGGCAAATTTTGCTTCCAGTCTAAATGCAAGGTATGAAAAGGATGCATTAATGGAATCGTGCCTAATCTACCAACAATTCGTTTGTCGTGGCCTTTATGACGCTGGCACAAACGACATGTCTTTACGAATCGATGGGTCAATTTGCTAATTCTAGGAGCATAAAATATTTTTTGGATGCGTGCCAAGGTCTTTCTGGCTCCAAAATGCCCTCCCGGAAGGGTGCTATGGTTCAGCACCAAAATCTCACGAATCAATGAACGGGGGAGGAAAATTTTGAGGTTTGAACTCTGTGTTGGATCATGTGCAAGTTCATAATAAATCAAACCGGTCTTGTCATCATAAACGCAATATTCTAGATACTTTACAACGAAGCGTTGCATTGCCGGCGACGTTGCAACCCATTCACGTTTCTGCAGAGCGGCCGCCAGGACTGACAAGAAGGGATCGTTCCGGGTAGCTGCAGCTATCTTCTCGATCGTCACCTGCTCCACTTCTACGTTGCAATTAAAACAATCATTGTTAAATAAATAGATTGGCTCGCGTTGGTTAGGAATTTTAACCTCGACCAACGGTGGGTTCATTTTTAATTCTTCAGGGACCTCATTCTCGTACAGACGAGACAAGCAGTCTGCCGGCCCATTCAAATACCCTGGCTGGAACACGAGTTTGGCCTCTAGTGCAGAGAGAAATACCAGCCAGCGAGCAATCCTACCGCGTCGTTGTCCTGCAACGCTCATTAGAAGTAAGGGGGCATGATCAACAAAAATTGTGATGCTACCTCCCTCCACTAGATGACGCCACTTCTTCAGTGCAAAAATAGCTCCTAACAGTTCTCGTTCAGAAACGGTATAGTTGCGTTCTGCCGCAGACAATCTCCTTGACGCCATATCGACAGTGACAAAATGTTTGCTATCAGGAGCCTTCTGGCACAAAACCGCTCCCAAACCACCTGCGGACGCATCCGAGAATATTGCCCAAGGGAGCTTTGGGTCAGGGTAAGCAAGAATCGGGGCCTTTAACAGCGCACTTTTAATGTCATTAAAAGCTTCTTCTTCACGCTGACCCCACCAAAACTCGTTTTTGGGACCTCGGAGGATGTCAGTAAGACTACTCGCCCGGTCCGCAAACCGGAAAATGTACTTTCTGAACCAGGAGGCCAATCCAAGAAATTGGCGCACCTGTTTCACAGTAGTCGGTGTAGGAAAAGCCTGCAATGTGATAACTTTTGCTGGGTTTGGCCTTATTCCCTCGTCCGTGACTAAATAGCCAAGAACGAGTAACTCCTTAACGCAAAATTCAGTTTTTTTGAAGTTTAAATTTACTCCTTCATACTCCATGGTCTTAAAGGTAGCCTCCATAGCCGTCAAATGTCCATCCCATCGCTCGTTAGCTATCCCACAGTCATCCACGAAGTCCAAAATTCCTAGATGACGGATTGGCTCGAGACAATTGGACATGGCACGGCAGAAATTAGCCCCGGAAT
>JAHWFP010039544.1:0-44317 GCA_023313725.1 Lithobius niger | reverse complement strand
GAATACAATTTTTTCATATCCCCACAATTCCTTTCCGTCCGTAGGTGAGTCTAAAAAATTATGCGAAAAAATTAAAAAATAAAGGTAGTAAAAAACACCACCTCCTCAAGATCGACGAAAGGGAATGAAATGTAGTAAAAGGCATTTTTCCACCATCTGTCATCTTGACGAATACGAAAAAACACAGAAAAAAAATTTTAAAAGACACATTTCCACCCTCCTCCAGTTCGAAGAAAACCGGAAGTGATGCCCTCACTTTTCATCAGGTGAATGGAAGTACGTCATTACCTCCATTTTGATCAGGTGATTGGAAGTGGGGGGGGGGGTGACTAGCTGACTTAATATCGCATTCTACCCTACTGTGGTATGACTTTAATCCAGGATCAGATGGCATCAACTACTAAAAGCTTACAAATTTATCATGGAATTTTTAATCCATATTTGGTATGTACCAAAATATCGTTTCTCCTATTCATTTTAAAACCAAGGAGCTCCTTCAACTACATCTAGCTAACGCCTGAAGCTCTGACTAGCAGTCTATTTCAGTTGCTTGAGGAGATTGTGAAATGATTACAGGTTCAAACCAGTTTCCGTTGACTTTTGGACTTAAATGTTAGACTGCCTAAGCAGAAGTTGAACACTCAGTCACAAAGAGTTGATTCCTTCAATTGCACTCTACTTTGGCTCACCTACTGTCACTAGAGTGAGAAACCAATGAAGTGGCAACACTTTCTTCTGTATACAGAAAGCTTATGATACAACCTGGCGGTATGGATTTCTCAGGAATTACCATGGCTATTGCTTGCATGTGTAGCTTGCCTCATATCAAGGAAGCGGTTTCGACTTGAGCAATTTTTTAGTTTGTAGGATGGAACAACAGTATCCTTACCCTACCGGCTAGAGATTGGATGATGTTTTGAATGTAACTGCCCATGCAGTGGCCTTGGTCAATATCCATACAAAGGTACATGTTTGTGGATGAATTGGTATCCACTTCCATTATAACTGCATGGCTTTGTGTGAATGTCAGTTACTGTTGCCTATTAACAATGCTCAGTGATGGGTTTACACTAATGGCTTTTGGCATTCTCCAAATAAGGTCGTCCGCACCCACTGTTGTCATAGTGGACAGCACCTTGGCACTGAATTCACCAACAGGAAGAACTCCAATTCATGTTGTTGATGATATGCAATTTCTGGGGTTACTTTTCGATAATAGGGTTACTTCGGTCCGATATACAGTTTGTCTCAAAAATAATAATAATATAATAATATAATAATATAATATAACAGCTTTATTACCGACAGCAAATGGTAAAAGAAAACAGGAAGGGATAAAACTTTATCTTCTAATACCTGCCGCTAGAAATAATGAACATTTAAAATTCCTAGACCCAGTGGGTTATGTCATCACAAATATTAGTGAATAAAAGAACTTGTGGTTCTTAAATGTCACCAGAAACATTCCATTTTAACGTAGTGAATAAAAGTTAAAGTACAGATAGTATTTGAAAATAAGAAATATCAACTTTTACTTAGACCTTGCTTGAACTGATGAAGACTACGTAACATTACTAACTTGGATGTAGAAGAATTTCATGGCTGTTCTGCACGGTTTGGGAAGAAGAACTTTGTGCAGTGTCTTTTCATTTTTGCGATAGTTTAAATGGGTGTCCTCTGGTATATGTTTTTCCTCGGGCAGAGAAATTTTTTGGGGTCTGTATCAACTAGTCTGTGAAGAATGGAGGAAGTAAGGCATAAATTATCTTGTAATGGTCGCAGTTCCACAAATGCTAACCTCAAATGCTGTAACTGATGTTTGTGTGGTACGTTATAAAAACCAGGGATCCATCTAGTAAAAGTTCTCTTCATCGATTCAACTATTTTATAATCTTTCAGTAAGTTTGGAGATTTTAAAATCTCTACAGACCAGACTTGACTGGCGTATTTGATAATAGGGCAAACATTAACATTAAATGTCCTAAAAATTATCAATATCTCTAGACACACAAAAAAAGTCTGTTCATATCATCAATCCACTTAGCCCTGAAGGTAATCTGACAACAATGCTTCGAAAACTTAATATCAGAGGTTAGATAGATTCAATGATCCTTAACTCATGTGTAGACTCCATCTCTAGATTGTCTAGAGTATATTAAGAAAATCTGTGTATATTTCCTAATACAAATTTAGATTTTTTAGCGTTTATTGGGAGTTGCTACTCTGATGACCAACTGCATAAATAATTTAAGGCAACTTGAAGAGAGCGATGAACTTCAGTTTTGTTATGGTGTTGTAAAGCATTGTCAGAAAATTTTTGTCGTCTGACTTTCAACCTGTAAGTCGGTGACAAATAGCACAAATAAAAGTGGACCTAAAACCGAAGCCAGTGGAACACTACTGGTGACTGGTGTAATGTCAGAGATTGCGTCACCAAATGTATACTGCTTGAGATCTAAGGCTTAGAATGTCTTTAATCCAATGATAAATATTCCCATCAATACTTAAGTTATTTAACTTTTTAAGTAGTTTTGAATGCACGACCGAGTCAAACGCCTTTGCGAAATCAATACAAATAACGTCTACTGAATACCACTATCAATGGATTCTGTCCAGTCATTTTTTGCAATTTAACAGCTGTAGTTTAGTCGCGCGACAAGGTAGAGAACCATACTGGTCATTTGATACAAGGTTATATTTGTATAAATGATTCAGAATCGCGTTTCAAATGATTCGCTCTAGAACCCGACATGGAATATGCGTAAGAGAAATTGGGCGATAGTTAGCAGTTAGCAGTTCCGTCCCAGGTGAAATACATTGTTAAGTATTGTTGATAATAAAATGCTCGAATACCAAGAACTCTGCGATGAATCCGACAATGCTATCCAAATTAACTTTGGAGTTCATCTTCTAGGTAATCCGATGTGTATCTCCTAAGCTACACGAGATACTGACTAGAAAGTTGTGAGCGATCATTAGACTTGTACAACACAGGACGCAGAACACAAATCCCATGCAAAACAAGGAAGATAGTGGCAAGAGAAGTTCTGCTGTGCAGAGAAGTAAGCTGTGGGGTAGCAGAAAATACAGAATTAGTAGAACCATCACCTGAAACATTAACAAGGATAGTAAACATTCATGCCTGGTTTACGTAGAACTGTAAAATGAACACATGCTACCGATGCACCAGTTAGCTGATGGAAAGCCCCCAACATACTTGGTACACTCCGTGTAGAAACCAGGACAGAGAGTATATTTTGCAAACATTTACGATCTCAATGGTAATCAACATGTTAATTCTTTGTAGGTGAGGAGCCTGGCTAGTGACAAACAGGTACGAAAACACTATTCTTCCCCCAGCACCTGAGATCACTCCCGACCATGTCGTCAGCTACAATTAGCATTATTGGGAAGCGACGAAAACCTGTGTGTGTTTCAAGTTCATGTCGGTTATTGCATGAAGAGTTTAAAGGAAATTCCTATTTGAATTACCTAGCAAAATTGTCTCTCTTGTCTTCTGATGCCATGCCTTCGGCTGGGTACACATCAAACCACCAAATTCAAAGAACATAATAGCATCGACATGTTTGTAGTGTTGATGCACCGGTTTTAGTGGACTTGACATTTATAAATGTCTTACAAACAAGCAAACCAGGCCAAACATTTAAACTTAAAGAATAATATTATTCATGGAAGTTCTGTTCAGAGGTTTTGGAGAAGTTAAGATGCTAGCAATCTGTAATCTTTAGACAAATTCTGGACCTCACTGAATTAACGTACCTGGTACACTACAATTGTGCCAACATGTTTGTACAATCATGAACATTAAACTCATGCCGATTTTCGTTTGATGGCTCCTGGACACTTCACAACTTCGTGCTTTACTGATATCCGATACCTTACAATTGTCATGCACAACGTACTTATGTATGTTGCAATGGTCGTACGTATGAGCAGTATGACGGATATTTTTATCAACCCTGGCTTTGTTAACTTCCTGATCCTGTTGTTTCCATAATTGGTAAAGTCAATGTAATGCAGCAACGCTGTTCTCTGAATATTACCCAGAACGACTTGCTAAAAGCCACAATGTTGTTGACAGATTTATGAAACTGGTAGAGTGGCTGAAAATAAACAGTCTGGTGGTGCTAAGGGTGCTACAGCCAATGATGTGACAAAAAAAGTGTTAACTAGTGTGAATTTACGTTCTAACTATCCTTGCATCATCGTTTTGAAGAATGTTGCAGGTTAAAGAATGCGGTGTACGGAATTCTTAAAGGAAACCATATTCATTCATACAAAATGAAACTGGTGCGTGGATTTCTATGAGACCCAAAACATGGACTAGAACTATGTTGTTGGCCTTTGATGAACCTAACATGGGACCCTAGTTTGCTAATGAGTCAACATTTTTCAGACATGGTGAATTCAGTAAGCAATGGACCTACCATTGGTCAGGGGCAAACTCACGCAACATCACTGAGGCTCATTTGCAGTACGTTGGAATGTTTGGTGTGCCATGTGGGTTGAAATGGTAATCCGTGTATTATTCAACCCATAATCCATAAAAGTACGAAAAATATATTCGAGGAAAATCCATATGTTTTGTTGCAAAATGTTTTCCAACCATTTATATTGGTTGATAATATCTTAAGTAATGATTTAGAAAAAGGTATCGTCGTAGATGACGGTTTTAGTAAGAATTTCGTCAGTACCACTGGTTTCATCCAAGTACTTTGCATATACTGATATTGGTGCATGTATTGTTTATTTTACTACTAAAAGTATCCTAAAGGCTATATTCTCTATTTATAGTAGTACTTCAGTTGGTCTTATTTGGTGTCATTCAACTTTTTACAATGAGATTGAGAATGAAGTGTGAAAACCTTTACTCAAATAGCAGTGGAACTTTACTACCAGTTAGAAATTGTCAAGTTTAATCCCAGTCTACAAAAAAACCAATGCAGGAAATCCTCGAAATTATAGAACAACTGCACTCATTCCTCATCCATATAAAATTATGGAAAAATTTGTTAAGATACTAATGCTCCAGTTCACTGAGGATAAATTGATTTGATTATGTGTACAGTTTTGTTTTGTTCTTGGTCGAGCTACATGTTTCGCACTGTTGCTCATATGGATGAATGGACGTCGTCCTTAGATGTAGGAATACGTTTTGTGCATTTTTTGGCTTTCAAAAGGCATTTGAATTGGTATATTAAACTCCTCCACATACTTCAGAAATGAAATTTTCCTAGTAAGCTGATTTCGCAGAATGCAAAGTTTATTGAGAATTGATAACAGCGCGGCATTCTAGGCAAGTCCTCTTCATACAAAAAAAACCCTAAAAGAGTACAACAAAGATAATTTCCTGGTGCCCTACTTTCATTGTTTTCAACCATGATCTGTGGACATATCTGAATATAAATGGGTAGCTGATGTCAAAATGTATCATCAGGTTGAAATCGTGCTAAGTTCATTTGTCGAGTGCTGTCATGAACCCTTTTTTTGGTCACAGCAGTGGCAGTTGACTAATTCTGAATGTAAATGTGGAAGAAATAATAATAAAAGAAATAGAAACTGGTTTCTCAAACTAATTCAGGTCCTATCCCATCTGTCGTTACTATTAAATACCTAGGCATTTGCTTTTGCTCCAAAGTAACGTCAACAAATGACTGAGACGTTATCATCAAATCTGCTTAACAGTGGGTTGCAGTTATAAACGTTGCCTTTCTTCAGGTGGCATTACCACTCTTGTTTAGCATTACAAAATTTTGGTTCGACCTATCATTGAATATGGTATTCCTTTTTGGTCATAACACCATGCTGGGAACATTGACAGGTTGAAGCTGTTCATAGCGGTTTCACAGTGGCTTAACACGTTTTACATAGCATGTGTTATGATAATCGACTTAAGCAAGTAAAATTGGAGTGTTTGTTGCTCTGAAGGTTGCCTGATGATCACTTGTTTTACCTACTGCTGACAGTCGTACCTCCTTTGAATAGGGATTGTGGAAATTTTTCTTTGCTATGACCAAGCTGTCGACGCGCCATTAAGCTTCAATCCCCCCTCTTTGCTATGTGTATTCGGTGCATTGAATTATCTGCCCGAGAGTGTAGTGCTAGTACCATTTATAGCACATTGCAATAAAGCTAAAGACTTACAATGTGACAAACCTCCTAATGATTTGCACATTTTGAATGTTTCTTTCTTTTTGTTTTGAGTTTTTTGCTCTTTTTTTTCGTTAGTTCTGGGAGCACATAAGTGTTCCGTGGAACTGGAGTAGTGAATTTTATCGTACTTGGGCAAATTGAATATACATGGTGATTCATAAAGTACTGAGAAAATAGGCCTACAATAGCCCGAAATGGTTGTATAGACCTATACAAGTGTACGCAATTTGTAATTACTGTAAACCGTGCACAACTCCTGTCCAAATAAGGCTTTGTAATCTCTGTGAAAATTGCTGTGGGATTGATGGTGAACAATCGTAACCAGAAGTAGGCAAACTCGGCCACTCGGATATATTTATTACACTTTACGTTCACTGACGCAAAGGTTAGGCCAGCCACAGGGTGCTGTACATGTCTATTCGTTTGTTGAGTTAAATTCCTTTGCTCTCCTTTGCGTCGTGCAGTGGCAACCCGGACCACAGCATGGTGCATAAGGTTGTCGTTAATGACCTATATGTCAATGTGCCATAAAGCCTCACTCCCTGTCCAACTGCAAAGCCATAATTACACGGTTGTCTTCTTATCACTAATTGAGTTAATTTAGCTTTCCATCCTGTTTATAAGTAAGAACAAATTTATAATTAAGGATTGTTGGCTAGGTGTACACCATTTGATTAAATAAAGCTTCAAGTACGTGTTTATTAACATAGTGCAAGATGGAGCAAAAAATGTGACCTGCCACAGATGAGTAGCTGCAATTTATTGGTGTTTAACTGTAAGGTATGAAAATGACACTTGTACATTGTTGCCTAACCTTAGTTTATTTTAATTACAGAAAGTGCATAATAGAGAAAACATTGTAAACTACATGAATCAATCAATCAATCAATCACTGACTAAATATTAGAAAAAAATGCCTATATTAACATTTGTGGACTGCTGGTAAGCTTAAAACCGAATAATTAATCCAAAAAATGTTACTCATGGTTCTGTGTCAAGCATAATAGACAATACAACCAAGATCATAATCTGCCAGTAGTAGGGGAAAAAGAGAAAAGCAACCCATTTTGAGCAATCCTCCTTTAACCCCCTGCATTTTGACGTATTTACCTGGTCCTAATATGAGCTTTTTTCTTGAAGGTTTTTTTACAGGGTGTGGTAAGTAACTGGCGGAGCATTTTCATTCCAGACCCCAGATTTTTCACACAGTTTTTTTTCCTAAAAGAAGGAAAAACAACAAAATACCAATCTCATATAGACCACAGAATCGAGGTAACAAAAATACTAGTTCTGGGATACAGTGCTGACCCAAAACATGAGTGTCTAGGTAGAGTATGTCTATTGTACGTGTACCTAAGGGTAGGCCCATCATTTTGTATGTTGTCGTTTTCTTGAAGACTTTGTATCGGCCTTGAGACCATGGTCAGAATGTTATGCAACAGCTATAACTTCGATGGAGTCTTGGACAAATGGTTACTGTTTAATGCTGTAGTTTGCTTACTGTGCAGAGAATTTAAAGCATTGCCAAACCATTTCCGTTAATTGAATTTTTATGTTTACCTTAAGCTGGAAATACTTGTTTCTTGTTTTAGTCAACCCAACCTCACCTTAAATTATGATAAGCAACTCGATTTTTTCGGCTATTTATAATTTGCCTTCGCCACATTTTTTATACAATTTTGACGTTTCTATTTCCATCATGATCGGCCGATTTATACAAACGTTCTAGTCACTTTATCAAGTTAATACGATTATCGGAAAATTTATAATGAACTTTATTTGAAAAAAACATGTTATAACTTCCCAGGTTGAAGTAATAATTGACCTGTACTTGGTGCTACGATTCTATTTCCGTTTATAAGAGGATGTGTTGTTGTTCTGATAACCTGTGTATTTTTTAACATAGTTACATAAGATGCCTTATCTTTGGAGAAATAATAGCTTTCTATCATCTCTTTAAAAACTAACAAACTCTAAAGTCCGTCTAAACGGGACGGAAAGCCTATGGGCTCGAGATTGGTTCAATAAATATGAATGCAAACCTATTGCCCGTCTCAGTACGGCTCAGCGGTTGGACCTCAGTCTTTGGTTTAAAAGGTCCTGGATTTGATTCCCCGCTGAGGCAGTCTGACAAAAAAGTCCAAAAGGCAACGTAAATAGGCCGTGTCAGTATTGCTTAGCGGTAGGACCTTAGCCTTTGGTTTCAAAGGTCCTGGGTTTGATACCCCGCTCAGGCAATCTGAAATACAAGTCGAAAAGGCAACGTAAATAGGTTTGCATCCGTACTTATTGAATCTAAAATCCGTGTCTTCCATATATTGCTCTCCACCGACCATTATGTCATTCTCAAAATTTTAACTGATTTATTTACGATGGACAGCCCAGCTTTTTTGGTGTCATGGTGGTCAAATACTCGATCAGTGTCCCATGGATTTTTAAAAAAATTGACCAACAAATATTTGGTAGTTTGATAATCTGTTCCAGTAACAAGTTGTCTAGCAACCTCAGAATCTAGCAAGCTCATTCGTGGTGCAAACACATCTTTTTCGCATTGTAGAATGTGTAAGGGTGAAATCAAGAACGGAACTTGTTAATGCATATTCGGTTTTGGAAGGAGTCTCAGGAAGAATTAGCATTATAGGGTCTGAATGTAGCATTTCCACAAGCCTGAAATTGAGAGGGATTGCCAATGTCTTCTCACTAGGAGTAACGGCTTCAGAAGAACCCTACATTAAATCCGTGGGGTACATAATTCAGCCTCGTCTTTTTTTCTGCTTTGTTGGCTTTAATCAGTGTAGTTTGCATGTTACTATAGTTTTCACTCCACTAGCTAGTTGGTTTACACCAGTGACTGATTGTTTTACAGCAACCAATTGTCGGTTTCAGAGTGCTTACTACCAGATTTAAAAAAAAATCGTTGCAGCGATTCTTCTTGACGATTTCGCACTCAAACATTGATTCGAACATTTTTAGTTAAACGCTTTTAAGTATCATAATTACTCGTTTTTTCCCCCATTCTAATATGGAAAAAACAAACGTTTTATCATCCATCATTTAGGGTTTTATAAATTGATAAAAACCATAAGTCTTCTTTCAACAATTTCTACACAACATTTTCAAGTCTGAAAATTTTCTGTCAAGGCCAACATGATTTTCGTAAACATGTCTCAATAGGAAAAGTATTTTTCAACCGAGAAAAGTCTTAATAAATTGATGTTGTTCCTGACCAATGGTTTAGGAATTCTTGTATATGACTGATGCATTAAAAACATGAGCGTTTGAATGACACACTTGTACAATGTAGCACTAGATGTTTTTTTTTGCCCGAAAAGCCCAATCGTCAAAAAGAATCAGGTTTCAGAATGCTGCCCAATTTTCTCCAATTCTGACGAATTCTTTCCTCAATTTCTTCAAGTTTAGACTGCGACTCTAGGCAGATCTAAAGTTTTACTGTAAAAATAATAATCAATTATACTCGAGCAATCAATTGTTCATGAAAAACCTCACCATTTTACTTTGGATGCTTGCTTTGAGTATCACAATACTGAGAAGTATTTGTTCACTTTTGGGTTCATCAATTGTTACGTTATGAAATTATACAGTAGGTTCGTTTTTTTTTTAATTTACATGGCATTATTTGTTATTAGAAGGCAGACATGTATGATTTTTTGGTTTTTTATTACTCACAAAAAAATCATAGTTTTTGATTTCCATCGCGTCTATTATTTACTCAATTGTTAGGGCTTACAGAGATACCAAACCCATAAATTCTTCATTGGAAAATTTGTCATCGGAAATGGTTAGAATGGGCCCTCCCAAATCCACGTTCCACCATAATGTCACATTGTTGGGGTAACATCACTGGAATATCGTCGTACATCCAAGATCTAAAGACAGAGCAGTTTATCACCATTACCTTCTTTTGACTTTTCGCAAAAGGGGTAACAGGAGGAGACCATGTCCACAGAATTAGGACAATTGAACGTAGTGAAAGAGACAGGTTTTTGCATGTCAAACTCAATCTCTAATTTTGTTTTACTGATTTTTCAATGCTTTCTCTAGTTTTTTACTGAAATTTTATTTCAACGCTTTTTGAGTTTCCGGTTCACTGAGTTGAAATCAAACCTATATACTTAGACTTTTCGCTAGAAACGATAGACCATTTTAAAGCCTTTATCTGCATGGAAGGAGACAGGAAGAGTAGGGGTAAAATGCTTTATGAGGACCCACAGACAGATCCGCCCCCGATTGTGCAGAAAGTCGAATGAAATCATGCAGAGCAGTAAACCCTCAAGTAACGAGGAGAGTGTTATCAACGAATTAGCAACTTCACTCAAGTTAACCTCCCACTCGAGTAAACCTACCTACCCCACTCAAGTAAACTTCCCACTCAAGTAAACCTACCCCACTCAAGTAAACCTCCCCAATCAAGTAAACATCCCACATCAAGTAAACTTCCCACATCAAGGAAACCTCCCACATCAAGTAAACCTCCCACTCTAGTAAGCCTCCCACTGAAGTAAACCTCCCAATCAAGTAAACCTCCCCCATTGACAAGGGTTACTTGAGTGAGAGGTTTACTGGTGAAATAATGAGGTTTACTTGACCCTCGACCCCCTCAAGTAAACCTGCTAACTGACTTGGTTTACTTGAGTGGAAGGTTTACTTGAGGGGGAAAAGCCAGCTCCAGGTTTCCTTGAGTGACAACAAGGTTTACTTGTGAGGGGAATCCCCTCCAGCCTTCGTCTGATTGGACAGAAACTGAGTTTTCCCCAAGGGGAATCCCATTCTGCCTCCTCCAGACTGAACTGGAATCTTATGAGGGGATGCCCCTTTCTGACTGATGCATTATGGGTAATTGTTTTTCTATATAAGCAAGGTTCAAACAAAAATTAATGCTACATGCACCATATGAGTAGGGAACCTGTCTAATGGTAGTTTTTTATCGATATTATTTTGATTGAAATGGGAGAAAAAAGAAATGAATTCATATACAATTATTCCCACTAGAAAATTAATCTAAACATGCCCATTCATTTGGACTCTGAAAAAAGTTACGAATTGGCTGTGCTTAATTTAGACAGTTATAACAGCATACATAACATAAACCACAAAAAATAACGAAATTCAATATGCAACAAATGCTGGGGCCTCCTGGCAGGAAGTGTTATTCACCCCCGTGGCTTACAGAGTCAAAGATTTTGATAAATTTCTCAAGTCAGTGATAAAAGCAAATGGTCACAGCAGGGAAGCCATTACAATTCTACAAAATCTGTACACTTTAAAAACTGATTTGATAATTACCGACCCAAACTATGGCTTACCCTTTTCAGGTGACAAGAGTTTGGCTCCAGTTTTGGGGTTTGACTTGAACAACTACTTGAGAAGTCGAGAAAGTCAAAAAACTTTCGACATTGTGATCATCAATACTATTTTCGTGCACGTAGATATCATAGGCAATTCTTACCTAAACAGCTACACTCTTCCCACTTTATATTCATTTTATCCCAATTCAAAATCATACATTCCCCTCATAATTTAATTTATCTCCTGGTAACTACTAACTTAATCAGAAATATAAGAGTATGGCTCATATCTCCTACCAACGAACCGTTGGATTTAAATGATGAGACACTCGTGGTGCGTCTTCAATTGAGATCTTAAAATCAAAAATGATAAAATGCTCGTGTTTGGAAAAAAAGAAGGGGAAGGAAGGACTCTTTCTTAATTTTAACTCTAATAGTAATAAAAAATGGTTTGACACCTAGAAACAAAGCTTTCTTCAAATTCATAACAACACCCAGAAAATGAGCATATTAAAAGATTACTTAAAAATCAATGAACCTTTGGTGTGCGATTCATTTATTGAGTATTACACACACCACGAATACAATACAATTGTTGCCACTAATCTCAACAAAACTTCCGAAATTCTTGTACATATCGATTTATTTCTGCTAGTTGCAAACAGTTACCTCCTGATTAAATGGAGGTTACTGAAGGACGATGACTCGGCTTATGGTTACGCTGATGTAGCAGCATTGAATAATAATGCTCCCATGTTCCTAATTTCTGATATCAAATACAATCGGGGTGATAAACAAGTCGATGAGTTAAATTATCCTGGGTTCGGTACTCTAGTGAAGAGACTGCTTACTTACAGCTCGGTGGAACAACCGGCATTACTCGGCCAGTGCTGGGTGTCAGATAGTGCGGCTTCTGTTGCTGAATTAACCAACAACGTGGGATTCGAAAAAGTGGAATGCATCCATCATCGTTAAAACAACTCCAAAGGGAAGCTTTTCCTTTGCCATCCCATTGAAATACATCATGGGATTTTTCAATAATTACGATACGCTAATCAATAGAAAAAAAACAAGTGCTCACCTACATGAGAGCGAGTGACACGCGCGACATCTTCAAAGCAGTGGCCGTGGCCAATAGCAAAATCGTTCTGAATAGCATTTCCTGGCATGTTTTCCATGTCGTGGCATCCGATGAGCAAAAACTTAAACTCTACAATCTAATCGACCATGGAACGACCATGGATATAGGATTTAGGCACTAGCATTACGACAGTTGCAAGCTCCCTCAAAATACCAGCTTCACATGGTGCATGCTGACTACTTCTGCGGTCGAGAAACCTAGGAGGATAGTTTTAGCTTTTCAAACTAACACACATAAATCTTTAGTTAAAAACTCGGGAGTGTTCGACGACTGCAGTTTGCAATCTGCTCAGGTGACACTAAATTCGAAGCGTTATCCATTTCGCGATTTGAACGCTAATTGTGCCACTGGAGAGTACATCAGCTTGTACAGAATGGCACAGCAATTTAGGCAGTTACGCTACGAAGCCAACGACTTGAGTTTCGACTAGCTTCAGTTCAAGAAAGCCTATCCTCTTGTGGTGTTGGATTGCTCCAAACAGTCAAAGAGGCTTCAATCGGGAACGTGGACGTACAAGTCAAACTGAAGTTTAGAGCAGCAGAGGCTAACACTACCTGTCATGATCTGCTTATTAGCAACATAAAAATGACTAAAGTTGGATAGACGTAAAGTCGAAGTTGTTTATTAAATAATAATAATAAAAAAGATATGGCGCTCAAAACAAGTCGCGAAAAAAGAAAAGTGGCTTTTTGCCGTAGGCATTGCTAGGACCGATTTTAGCTGGCATTGGAGGCTTGGTGGGAGGGACTGTGGGGGTGATATCTGTCGTAAAACTGCACAATACTATACAAAAACTCTACTGAACTCGTGCAACAGCACAAGCAAGATGAAGGTTCCGTCTCGAAGGAAAAAACTAAACAAAACAAAGCAAAAAAATACCTCGTAGCAGAGGTCTTTACTTAAGCCCACCCAGGGTTTAATCGACTTTCATAAACCTTTAACAAACTTTGATTTAAACGAATTGGTGAGAGTAATAAAAATTTCGCAATTTAGAGGTCCTTTAATTAGAGGCACACTTGCCTTAAAACTTAGGCCTTGTGGTGAAACGGAATTGTGAACTTTCCACGATGGAGATGGGAGTCACTGGGTCACCCATTCTACTGTTTCTGGAGAACCTGTTATTTCATTAGTTTTGGCAACATGGGTCCTCTCTGATCCGTGGTTAACTACTTGGGTCTGGGAAATAAGTACAATTACGAATGAGTAAAAAACTTTGACCAAATTTGGTGCGGTCACTTTTGTCTATTTTTTCCAAGCGCCTTCTCTAAGCCTCGTAATTACGAAGCTGTTCAGAATAAGATGAGACAAGTCATCTATTGAAAAGTTACGTGAAAATCTAATTGCTTGAAATTCTTCGAGCATGTAACCGCGATGGGCGATTTTTTCTTATTTCATAAGGAATGGCGAAAGTGTTAGTTGTTCAATGCTCGTCCAGTATTTTAGTAATGTAAAAGGTATTCTTTCCAGCTTTACATTTAGCAACACATTCTATACTCAGATTGCTACAGTATAAAATTGCTTAACGAATTAAACTTGAACTTGTACTTATGAAGCTTGTAAAAGGACCGAAATAAACGAACCATTCGTCCTATTTATGCAGTAGGCTTTTCATCCTGAAACTAGTTATCATGAAACAGTTTTCATGAACAAATTTCTTCGTAGTTGCATCACTCGGTAAAGTTGGTTCACTTACATTTCTATTCGGTTAGTATGTGGCACTGAAGTTTGCTTTCCGTTCATCTTGTAACACGCAATGGCTGTCGACAAATACCTTAGTTGCAGCATCACCTGGTAAAGAAGATTCACTTAAATTTCTAATCGGCTTGTTCATGGTATTGAAGTATACTTTCTCGTCATCCTGTAATAAGCAATTTCCGTCAACGTACACTTTTGTTGCTGCATCATCAGCGTGCCCGGGGATAGCTAGGTCCTTAATTTGCTTCTTATTTCCATAAAAATTCCAGTCAGCCTCATGTACGTACAATGTATTTTTTCGATGCTAGAAATGGCAGAAGCTAACTCATCAGCTAGATGATTTATAGCAGTAGGCAAGTTGGTTTTAAGTTTCTGAACGTCCATTGCCAGAGTACCGATTATAGAATAATTTACTGCATCGTCACTTTGATACCAGCTCCTACTTTAGTTACATGCTTGCTTTGCGTGGGGTTAAAACGTATCCTTGTACTGGCTGTCCTCTCGAGCCAACTCCCATCACTTCACCCCTTCCCCTCTCGTCCTTTTCAATGCTTGTCCAAACTTATTGACTGACATCTTTTTTAAATACAAGAAATTTCAAAATGTGCAGAGCCATCGGTGAAGCTTTTTTTGATATTATAATAAAAGAAAGAACCCCAAAATAAATGACCTCAAAATGTCTCAACCATCATGACAAACACATATTTCCATTCTCTTGCAGAAAAAACCTTCTGAAAGTTAAAAATGAGAAAGGTACAAAGATTAACAATGGTGTAAATGTTTCTTTGTTACCTTCCATTCAGTTTAAAGTTTTAAAGGGTTTGGGAACTCCCGTTTCAAACGAAAAATCAAAATATAAGGGTTGGATTTCACTCAGCAACCCGTAAACTCAAAAACTGTTGAAAACTCTTAAACAGTATAGTTGTAAAAAACTAGAGATCGAGTTTTACAAGCAAAAATTTGTGTCTTTGACTGTGTCAATTTCCCTGTTACCCCTCTTGTGAATAGGTGAACGGAGATAAACCGCTCTATCTTAGAACTTGGGTGTACAAGAATTATTCACAAAACTAAAGGAAAACTTTACTAAAATGTTATTGACAAACCCTAGATTAACTTGCTTTCCTACAACACTTTAAACTTGATGGAAGTCACTGGCAATATTACCGCGGTGTGCGTCATCGATGATTCTCCGAGCAACGTGAAATTGTGGTGCAACGTAGACTTTGCAGTAGCTCATCCCGTCATTTCCAACGACAAATTTTCAGATGAAGACTTCATGGGTTTGGTATCTCTGTAAACATTAAAAAAATGTGTAAATAAAAAAAGCTATGGAAACTGAAAACTACCACGTTTTCGCACCCAAGAAAGAACCTTAAAATCATCTAATTCTACTTTCGGATACCAGATGTCTAATTAAGGGGCCCACAAATTCAGGAAACACTAACTTTCTGTTTAATTTTATCTGTAATGAAAGATGGCTCGACTACGACCGTTTATTTAATTACAGTAAAACTTTTTTGTCAATCAAAGTACAATGCCTTTACGTATATATTTCCTGATATTGAGGAAAACATTGGATTGAACGTTGCATTTTTCCACGATTCTCAAATTGATTTAATTCCACCCGAAGCCAGATGTTAAAAAACATCGAACGTTACTTTTCTCAAGGTGTCTTTCAAATGCTGATGGTTTTTATTGCAGTAAGTCATACACAAGAATTCCAGAACAAGTGGTCAGTGACAATACAAATTTATCCATCATTTTCCCCGTGGATGAGTTAAATTTTAAACTTATTTACAAAAATCGCGTTGGGTCCTACATGGAATTTTCAAACTTTATAACGTTGTGTTGAATGTGTTAGAAAAAGCCTTACGAGTCTTTATCAATTAACAATATGTTAAACGAAGGGAGATAGAAACATTCCTTTTTACCTATTAAACGAAAGAATGGAAACAAAATGAGAAATCGCAAAACTCAAAAGCCATTTAACTAAAAAGTTTTTTAACTACGTTTGGGTGAGAGAGAGCAAGAATATAGCTACAAGAATATTTTAAGCCGGTAGTAAGCACTATGAAACCGACAGTTGGAACACTAAAACCAACATCGGTCGATGGTGTTAGAACTCTAGTGCAGCACCCACAAACTACACTGATTAAAGCTTACAAAGAGGAAGAAACTGACAATGACGAATACGAAGCATTGGGTTTATTGCCGTCCCAATTTCTGTCTTGCTGAATATTCAATTCCAGCTCAAGCTCCTAAAATTCGAATCCCTCCCAAGACCAAAACACTGTAAACATAACTACGAGCACCGGTACTAAACTCACCCATACAAATTCTGCGGTGGCAGCTAGATGCATTTTTAATTCCCCCCTAAACTTCCTAACATAGCCACGATAAGGTTCCTTGAAAGTTTGTTATCTGGACATAATATTGGTGAAACAGCTAAATGTTTATTGATAAAGTTTTTCAAAAATCCTAAGGAGAATGACCCAGTATTCGAGCTACAATTTGACACGAAAAAAGATGAGCTGAACCTTCGGTAATAAAGTGGTAAAAATTTTGAGAATGGCATTGTGGTCGAGGAAGAGCAGTTTGCGGAGAGACGCAGGCTTTGGAATTTGGTAGTTTTCAAAGATTTAAAAGAAAGCTCCTATGCACCAGAAGTTAAGGCGCCTACATGGCGTTAAAAAATATTCATGCCTATTTATCAGAATAACGATCCAGCCACTCGTAAACCCAAGTCCAATCATAAAGCCAACTACACAAAGATTATCGCGCCGATTTGGGAGAACATAAAATCGGAGAAAAACGTGACGAGTAGGGTTAAAAAGCTGGTTATTAGATCAGAGCATATTATAAATTTTTACAACGATCCTAATGTCTTGATAAAGAGACTCGGGCTTTTGTCTATATCTACTTTAGCCGGCCATGACGGACATAGAAATGAGAAGGTCGTAATTTTATCGGAAATGCAGCAAAGACAAATCATAACTGCACGGGAGATAAGGGTGGCTATCAAAATTTAGGTTTAGGTTAAAAAAAATCTATATCATTAAGGATGTATAATGTGCGTGTGTGTGCTTTTGTACGTTTACTCCTCTGGAACCAAAGCACCTACAAACATGGGAGTAGGACCAAACGAAAGATAATTAAATTGTGCTCAGTATAGGCCTATTTTCATCACTGTAACTTTTAATTATGAACCTAAAAACCGCGAAAATCCCTTAAAAAATTGCGTCAAAGTTTTTTTGTAAACCCTCATGACGTTTGTTCATGACGTCATAGTTTGTTCATGCAATCCTCCTGAACCGAAGAGCGGTGATCTGGAAAAGGAAGCAAGCAAAATTTAACCTAAAACACGACGTATTTTGCAACACACCACATACAGATCTAAAAATAGGTTTTGTATCAACTGATTGATGCATGGAAAAATCAAAACAGTAGACTTGGTTTTAAAAGGGTGTCAATCATTTGTGAAGCCTTACAAAAACGTGTACTGCACTCTGAACATTTGCTTGATTGTTTTAGATGTGGAATGTCTTTCAGCAGCACAAGGGGGGGGGAGTGAGGCTTAATAGCGCGTCGACAACCTGGTCACTAGCGCCAACCTCAGTCACAGTGCAGTGGTCCGGGTTGCCACTGCACCACACATTACAGAGACGTTATTCAAACCCCTAATCTAAATCTTGTCATACATCTGTACCTCCTGCAAAAATTGAAAAACACCGGACAGGAGAACAGACTTATCGCCCAACTGACGCGCAATGTCAGGCGGAAGATGGAACCGACGACGAACACCATCAAGATGGCGACAATCAACAAGTAAGTGCCGGACCGTAAGTGGCCGTCGACACCAAGAACATTCAGGAGGGTCAACCCCCCGCAAAAGGAAACAGTGAGTAAGTCGGGTGTGACCAATTCGCAAACGGGCCAACACAACCTCCTCACGGCGACTGCGGCGACACGCCGAGCGCCACTCCTCGACAGTGCCTTTAATGGCCCGTAACTTATTACCGTCCTGTCTGTCCCACAAGGTTTGCCAAAAAGCGTGCAACCTCAGACGCAGAGTTGGAAAGGCATCTGAGGGAACAAGGCTGAGATCCCTACCGAGAGGGCCAGAAAGGGCCCCTTTCGCAGCAGAATCAGCTTGTTCATTCCCTGCTATCCCAACATGGCCCGGGATCCAGCAGAAAAGCACGGTTTTCCGCTGGCCAGGCAAGCGGGAAAGCAAAGCTTGGACACGTTGTGTCAAGGGGTTCCGAGGATTGTAATTCGCCAAGGACTCTAGGGCACTCATGGAATCACTAAAGACAATGAAATGCGTGCCCTGAAGGTCAAGGATCCATTCCACCGCCAAACCAAGAGCCAAAAGCTCTGCAGAGAACACAGAATAGCCTGATGGAAGGCGATGGGCAACCGTTACACCTTTACACACACAAGCACACGCCACGCCAACGTCGGACTTCGACCCATCAGTAAACAGGCGCAGATAACCAGCGTACTGAGAACTCAGCCGCCGGAACTCCTGTAAGTACCTTGCTGGTAGAGTGGAACCCTTCGGGAGGGACGCCAGAGCGAAAATGAAAATGCCACTTGGGACAAGCCAAGGGGCCACTGGCATCCCCCCAAGCCTCAAGACGGTGGGCATTTCAAAGGCTACCTCCTGACAGGACTGCTGGAGCCTATCGCGGAAATCACCCTTACCCACCCTGCTTCTACCGACTCGCAAGTCTGGCCCAAAAACCATGGACCAAGCAGGACTGGATTGCAGCACAAGGGTGGCAGCATGAAAGATCCTCGAGCGTGGCGAGAATGAGCGAGCGAAGTGAGCGACTCTGCTAGTTACGTATAAAACAAAGAACCATGGAAACAAAAAAATACAAAGATGAGGTACTGCGTAAAATGTAAAATTTGAACTACTAACGTCCTCGAGCCGTCCATTATTATCACCGCAAGAAATAACACACAGATGCAAGTTGTATTTTACGAGGTGTACGTTACGAAAAGAACTTCCTTTATCAAGTCTGGGAAAGGAATTGTAACAAAATCATCGATAACTTACTGCTCGAAATGCATTTGCCGGGTTGCCAATACAGCGGCCCGGGAAGCAAACTGGAACAAAGATTGGCTCGAGGAGATCCGGGAATTAATAAACTAGACGAAGCGTGCAAAACACACGATATCATTTACTCAGAGAGCTGGGAATTTAAAGATTGGCATGCCTCCTAAGTGAAGAAGTCTTAAATTCCAATCTCACAGAATGAGAGATGATCCTAGTCTGGCATGAAAGGAAAAGGTAGCTGCTTCGATCGTTAAGAAAATCATGAAAATAAAACTAAGGTTTGGAATGGGAAATAATACGAATGGATCAACTCGTAAAAGGACTTCACAAACCAACCCGAAAAAATTTTCCGGAACGGAAAGTGATTATACTGAGCCTGAACGATCTATGGTAGGCTGACTTGGTAGAAATGATACCGTACGCTAACCTAAATAAAGGGTTTAACTATCTACTAACCTGCATTAAAGTCATGTCCAAGTTTGCTTGGACCATTCCCCTTAAAACCAAATCTGGTACAGACGTTACCAAAGCTTTCAAGAAAATACTTGCACGAGTAACACCCCCTAAAAATTTACAAATCGATTTAGGCAGTGAGTTCTACAATAAAAACTTCAAAGCCCTACTTAAGAGTCACAACATCAACATGTATTATACGTACTCTGAGAAGAAAGTGATTGCGGTAGAACGTTTCAACAGAACACTGAAAACTCAAATGTAGAAAAGATTCACCAGGCAAGGGACGTAGGAGTGGATGCACGTTATCGATGAGTCTGTTTCGAATTACAATAACACGTTTCATTCCACCATAAAACTTGAATCGAGCGAAGTAATTAATTGTCACGAATATTTGTTGAGACAAACTAGTATTAAACAGTTGTTGAACAATCCCAAATTCGTCGTAGGAAATAAAGTCGGAATTTTTAAAGTTAAGCAAATTTTTGATAAGGGAAATTTTTTAAATTTTACTGAGGAAGTTTTCAAGATTCGTAAAATGCAAAAATCCCAACCAGTTACTTATCTTTTAAAAAACGAGTCGGGTGAACCGGTGCTCGTAAGTTTTTACGAACCGGAATTAAAAAAAAACTCTAGTTCCCGATTTGTTTTTAGTAGAACCAGTATTATGTTGAAGAAAGGAAAAGATGGAAAAATACTTTACTTCGTTAAATCGAATGGCTATGATACCAAGTTCAACAGTTGGACGAAAAACATAAGCAATCATAAATAAATATGTTCTACCCTTTTTTTCACCGTGTAAAACTTTTTCAGTGCAATAAACATAAAAAATTATTTTCTTCCCTTCAGTAACGTGAAAGGTATTTTATGAAATATAACATATCATGAACGATGCAAGTAGGCAATTGTAACAATTTTATTTTTGATTAAAGTAATCTAGCTTAACATGACGCACTACCTTGCCTTCTTATTTGTAGCCTACTATTGAACCAGAAACTGGCACTGAAGGCATGGAACTAAGGGTAGGAGGTGCAGTTGTAGCACACAGGTTGCTATAAAAGTTTGAAACTACAGGATCTCTTAGTACTTATGTTCTGTTCAACTTTGAAGAATTTATCTGAATGCATAAGGTTGTTCATACTCTTCAGTAATAATTTACCTTCACTTGTGTACCATTAGGAGTAAAAAACCCTTATAGTTATGTGGCTTTGGAAATATTTGGAAAATTAATTTGTAACGCTGACACAATAAAGTGATTAAACACACACGAACTGTGCGTCAGAAGGATAAAAAATATTTATTCAGTATTAGGGACCATGGAAAAGGGAAAACTGAAAGAAAGTGCAACATTGAGATTATTACTTTTCAGTTATTGTATGTAAGAACAAAAAACTAACTCTGTCAAAAAGTTTGCAGCCTAAACTTAGAGAAGCATTCAGTGTTTATACTAGCTCCAGTTATACCAGTAACTGGAGTTTTAATGACCAATGACTTTGCGATAGTAAACAATACCATCAGCACTTGTTGGAAACTTCCATGAAAAATATTTACCAGGATGTATGCATGGATATGCACATGCACAAAGATGAACCAATATCAAAATATCAAAATGATTCAATTTACTTGGTAAATTTGGCTTGGAAAATTGGAAAAGTGCACACTAGCAACTTTACAAGGAAATTTAAAAAATAAAAACGAGCTATAGCATTATTATCGCAATAATTCATAGCATTTCTTACAAGTTCTTGCAGATCTTCTAAATTGTAAATTAGAACCAACCAAACTCAAAGCTTTGAACTTGGTGAGCTAATAGTCAAGAAGTTTTAGCAACACTTTTTTTCTTGGTCACATCGAAATACACGAGGTATTTGTCTTCATTATAAGAAAGGCCTTTTGTTTTAGATGCAAAAAGTAGTCTCAATTTAGATTCTTCGGTAATTTTGTTACTCTTCTGAAATCTAAAAACTTTCAAGACAGCATTGCGGGCAATAGCTGGTGACAGGAATGATATAGCTGATGAAACAAATAGAGATGATTTGAATTCACATATCTGAAAAGATATAAAAATTAGACTTATTCGTATGCTCAAGAAAACTCCAGGGATATTTCTTGGTTTGCTCATGGTCATATAAAGTGGGTGTAAACAACTGCAGTGTGCCCTTGATAATGGTTAATACACCATTAATTCTTTTTGTGGGATTACAATCGGCTTGTGTGCATGCACTGCACTTGGAGAGGAATGATGCCGAATACAAAAAAATGACAACTTTAATTGCAAAGTAGACCAAAGTAAACAAATTGAAGATCGTTTATTTTTTTAACAATCGGTTACATCTTTTAAAAATATATGCCTTTACTTATTATTCTCTTTGCTTCTGAAGGAAACAATTGCATTGATTGACACTTCAAGTCATTTTAGGTCCAAGTTAAGTTGATATTGGCAGTTTGCAGCTTATTGTGTTTCAGATTATGCACAGAAAATAATAATCACAAAAAATTATTTTAATTTAGAGTTATGAAACATCTAAATGACAGGCAAGATAAAAAAAATTAAAATAAACTAACCGACACGATTTTTTTTTAAAGATTCTATTTTATTCCAAAAATTTATATTGAAATCTTTTAAATGCTGTAGTGTTCTCCAATTCAGTAAAAGGTTCTTTACATCTTGCAAATTACTATTTGCTTAAAATTAATCTAAATTACCTACCATCACATATGCAAATACCATTGACACATCCTGCTTTAGTATTGCCATCACACGTGCATTCGTCTATATTTTCTTTTGTGCATCCTACAAAATAGGAAATTAAGGAATTATTTTTACCTACAATTTACCATTCTTCGAAGTAATGTTCCTAATTTTCTTTTTGGAATTAGGTGGTGTAAATTTGATACAATGATAGACATTATGGCTGTAACAAATACCTATACAAATAAAAAATAATGGCATTCAACTGCAATTTTGTGGATGGTCCTCAAATAACAAATGATACAGAATAACATCAACGTTTAATTCGTTTCGCTAATGCAGCCAGCACAAGATCTTTGTACAGATAACGTGAGATGTAGACATATTTGTTACAAAAAATCATTTTGTTCATGATCGTACGTGCATTTATAATCTCTGATGCAATGGGGTATAAAGGTAGGTGTTAGTTATACTAACCAACATAAATCTAAAGATGGTGTAACTAATATGCCATAAGTATGTAATCTTCATGCAATCAGTTGTAGATTTGTATTAGCTATCATGTAAACTTCCGCATTTGTTAAGGTTTACGACGATTGTATTAATTGTTAGTGAAGTTTTTACTTCAACGTTTTCAGTGGTAAAATACATCCGAATATATTTGAATTTCAGGGTCGATTATTTATGTAGTATCAGAATATTTTATTCTAACTTGTTGTTCGCAAAGTATTTTTCTTTGATGGTGGAGTGACATTAAATAAAATATATTTAAAATCTCCATTAAAACCTTTCATTTTGTAAAACATATCTAGATTCTACAATACGAGTCTGTGTAAAGCTGTATCTCAGGCTATTCTGCTTAAATACTGAACGTTGTGATGTTTTTCGTAATACGTTCAATTTACAAAAATATTAGTGATTTATCAATAATATTGCGTCCACTTCACGTCAGATTTCTATTTACCAAGGTTTATCCACAAAACGTATTATACCATATTAGTGAGAGTACCTCTTTGCTAGGTCTATAAACTCTGGACCATTACAGGTTTTGATCTAGCCAGCTTACCTATGCAGGCACATTTTCCATCTCTGCATGCACTTATTTTTCCGAATTGCGGGCAAATGTTATCAGAACAGTCACGCTCATCAGAACATTTTCCTTAAAAAACAAGAAAATATACAAGCACAGAGGTATAACTTGTTTCCTAAAACAATAAGTGCATTCTAGGATAATTAACACCTGTGACAATCAAATATAATTTTTAATACAGTGTGTAAGGAAAAATGTTTTCATACATGTCGAGTAACCCTTTAAAGATATTTCTATAAGGGGATAAAACTACTTTTTGCAATAACATTTAAAAAAACTTAAATTTGCTTTCACTATGTGACACTAATTCCATACATTTGATTACATAGAAAACGCAATTCTAATAATAGTGAATGCTAACAATTACAGATACTCCAACTAATATGTAAATAGTTAAATTCAACAATTATGTCTTCCCATGATTCAAAGGAATTTTACGAAGAATATGCTGTAAATAGGGTAATGAAAGGGTAATTCAGTCATAGCCTCTGAATGGTTCGTGGGAGTTGCCGAAGGTAAGTGGTGCTCTTCTTTTACTCCAAATTGCAAATCCAAATTCACTCTGACAGAAAAATAACTGTTTGAACAGGAATTTTTTCACGGTGAAATGCCTTGCATTTTGCGAATTAGAGGTAAAATCGATGAAAAAGAATAACTTTACATATCACTTACAGTTCTCAATAAATTATTTATTAGGGAATGAAAACATTTGGAACCTCTCAGGTTTAGAATAATGAAACTTTTTCCATTGGATGTCCATTGTGGAATTAAGTTTTTCCAACAATTCCTGCAAAAACTATGTCCGCAGTAAAAATACCCACAAACAGTAGTAATGTCACTGCTTTCGTGAGTAATAGCCACTCCATGTGGACTGTAAATATGAAACTACCATTTTGAAATCTTGAGAAATTTGATAGGCTGGGTAGGTATTTTACCAGCATATTGTATAATTTTTTTATGTATAATTTCATCGAGTCCTATAGTTTGAATTCAGTGATCAATGAGCACAATTTTTTTTTAAATTTATTTATAGAGTCGTAAGTCAGCCGAAGCAACTTAATGCTTGTATGGCTGAACCGGCTCAATTTTGAACATTTCCAGACTTTTAGAGAAGAAGAAATATCTGTAAAGGGAGGTGCTAACCCGGGGATACTTTCCATTTTGACAGCATTTGATTTCAGAAACTTTGATAATAATTGAATTATTGGTAAACGACCATAATTTAGCACACGGCAGGTACCGAACATTCTGTGAATCAGTTTTAGTATTACAATTCGGTCATGATTAGACTTTAGTTCGTTATTGGCAGACTTTATTTGGTGGACTATTTACTCCAGAATAGGGCTGGAAATTGAGGTGTCACCACTTTAGAAAAAAAAGATGTGCTTCATAGCACAAAGGTGGAGGAGGGTCTTAATGCGGCTTCGTTCATTAAATGACACACACTGTTGGCTTAGTCCACTAGGTACACCATTTACAACATAATCATACTGAAACTTTAAGTCTCCGTTTTAGGGGAAAAGTTTAATGTATGTTTTGCGAAATAACTACATGAGATTGAAACTAAATGATCCAGTTGGAAATCAAAGGTGCCACTTCACCATTTACATTTTTATCAACAAAAAAATTCAAAGCATTATAGTAATTACTAGACCCTAAATTTTCTAGTAAAATTTAACAGCATTATAGTAGAGTCACTGACTGTGGCGTTTTCATTTTGACTCGAAGTTTATTTTCTTTCTGGGTGAGGATAACTTGCAATTTGGAGATAAAGGAGTGGAATCGTAGGAGAGATTATGTACGACCATGGTATTGGCCATTCTCTTTCCTAATGTACACTGCATGCATAGTTTTATGGCACAGAATAGTTCATATTTGAGTCACGTAAATGACGCCCCAATTATCTGTTTTAGGGTTTTGTAATGTCAGTGGGTTAGCAAGTTACTGTTAACCATGGGTTATGATAGCAGCCGTTACGTCAGCATGTGCATGTAGTTCTATGTTAACCTTCAAACTTTGATGCTGATAGTTCCTGTAGAACTGACATAGAAACAAAACATGCCTTCAGTTTTATACTGCATTAAAAATTTTAAGAATGACAGTCGGTAAATTGGTCTTCCACAGGTTTTGGATATTACTTGTTGGTGCTGTTCAGATTCTCTCTGCCCTAGATATTGAACCAACCAAAATATGTTGTAGTTTAGATTGTAGGTATTTATAAACTGTTAGCCCTTTAGAAAGTTATTTGACCTGATCACATTACATTATTTTAACAGCCATACAAATTTAACGATGAGAAAAAAAAGTTCTTCCAACCGCATCTGACTTTTCCTATCACGTAATAAGCAATGCTATTCTAGGCTTAAAAAAGGAATATTTTAAAACTGAGAATGCCCTATGAAGCCTATTCTCAACTGTGTTTCCTGTTTGTTGAAATGTAAAGAACATTCTGTATCACCAGGAATCGTAAGATTTGAAAGCATTACGAAGCTTGATTGAGTCCTTCTGTTAAATGACCAAAAAATAAATATCAAATACTATCAAAATAAATCAAAATAAACTATCAAAATAAATATTTGGAATATATTGCTATAAATGTTACACTTTACAATGCATATTTTTATCGTGCTAAAATTTTTTTCCCCATTTACCTCATTTATTTCCTTATCTAACTTATCTGAAATCTCGTTTATCTAATTTATCTGAATAAAGTTAATCTGTTTTATCTCAATCGTCATTTATTTTAAAATCTCGTTCATCGCATTGTCTCAAATCTCCTTTATCGCCAATATCGTCTATGTGGTTTATGTCATGAACAACTGATTTCACTCGTTTATCTTTCTTATCTCTCATCTTGTTTAACTCATGAACCTCAATTCTCAACTTACTTCCAACATCGTTTATTGAATTATCTCAAAGCTGGCTATCTTATTGATTTCAAACCTTGTTTATCTCTCTTACCTCAACTATCATTTATCTCCCATAAGTTAAATGAGTTGTTATGTCATATATCTTCTGTCTAGTTTATCACATGCATCACGTTTGTACATTTCTGGCAAATATTATTTCTCTCATAATTTTAATATCTAGTTTATAGAATTTATGTGAAACCTTTTTTATCTTGTTTACCTTAAGTCTTGTATGTCCTGTTTACATCAAATCTAGTTTATCCTGTTTAACTAATTTATCTTCTGATTATCTCAGAATGAATATCTCAATTGTCTCAAATTTTTTCTCAAATCTTGTTTATCTCAATTTTCTGAAATCATATTATTTCATTTACCTAAACTCTCTATTACCACAGTTTCAAATATTTCATTGCTCATTTATATTCAAACCTCGTTATCCATTTGCATATAACATCTCAAAGAAAACACACCACATTTTAAAACGAAAAAGCGGCTCTACTTTCTAAAATACTGGTGTAATTCTATAACAAAACTTAATGATTGAAAGGAGCAAATACGTAAAAAATGCATGGAAAAGAAGCTTCAGATTGATTTTTTGGAAGGTTAAAGGTTTTCTACACTTATTATTGGGCGCTCATTGATAATGTGTGGTTTTCATATGTCTGTTAATTATGATTTTAATACACTTCATACAATATAAGTACTTTATTTTACTTTAGCAACTGAGTAACGAAGGGAAAATCAATAAGAGTTGCCAAAACGTGGTTCAGGGTGTTATTGAAAATAAAACTGTTCTTCAGTTTTTCTCTACAATGCGTCATGCCATTGATATGCTATTTGTTTTTATTGAGTGTGTGTGTGTGTCATGTCATGCTTTACAGCTATTTTCCTTTCAGCTTTCAAGCGCTTTGCTGGGTTGCTGGTGTTGAGCTTTCAAAAATTAGAGTTAAGGGGGATTGTTTTCCAATTATTCTGTACACATGCCAAGTTTTGTCCACTCTGCCGATCAGGGTACATTTAGGCTTTTGTATTAATTTACTATAATTATCTGCATACTGGAGACTTTTGTAAATTTGGACCGTATTATGGTTACGTTTAGCAACTTTGTCTTTGTTTGAGATGCTTTTACATAAAGCAGTGCAATGTTACAGTCTATCACTCTCCTAGTGTAGCAAAATTCCAGTTGAGGTATTTTGTTATCTATCGATTTCAACACCTCAACTCTCTGGTAACAATTGCAACAATTGTGTCTTGTAACAACGGTGTTTCAAACACTCTAACTATCACTGTACAAATCGAGGGACGAGATCTCTCATACCTCCGGGGATGACAGATCTCATCCCTCTACACAACAACAATCTAATAAAGATGTATTGAAGTATTAGTTTCGTTGTTGTGTGAAGGAGTATTTCTGAATCAAGCTTGAATGTAATGAAACAAGCAAATTTTATGCTTAATAATGTTTGTTGGTTAATATTTCTTGTTGTTAATATAACTTACACCCTACCAGACGAAGGTTGCCTTCCAGTGCAGCCTAATGCTAAACTTGCTAATACTACCATAATGTCATATTTCTTTGTTATTCCTACACATTTTACGTTAATTTATTTATTTCTGACATATGTTAACATAACACAACAAAATCCTAAAATACCTAAATGAGGACACTTGTGAAGTCTTCACGAATTCTACTTGTAAATATTAGCTAATTTTACTTGACAACTGAAAAAATTAGTTGGTGGATAGCTCTCACCTTACTAGATGAAGGTTGCTTCCTACAGAAGCCTAATACTGGAAATGCTGAGACAACTATCTGTCTTATGTTTTATTATTTTTAATTTATTTGTTATATATAAAGCTTTCAAATATATATCTATTTATCACACATGTATACATGTAATTACACGTTAATTGACATTTATTTACCGCTAATGAAGCTCATATGGCTCTCCATTTTGTAGTTAAACGTATATTGTCTTACCGCATTGGTCATCGCACAACAATGAATAACCCAGGTAGCCTACAAAGGTTCTCTGCTTTTATTTCTGTATTGCTGCTCGATTCCGATTATATGAAGGAAAACCAAGCAGTGCTACATAAAAATACAAACAACGTTTCGAAAATTATCAATTTTCGTCTTCAGATTAGCAATAAAATTAAAGCATGGCAAAAGCCACTAAGTCAACCTAAATTTAGAGCATAAAACAAACGTAATATAGGTTGACTTAGTTGCTTTTGCCATGCTTTACTTTTATTGCTAACCTGAAGACGAAAATTGATAATTTTCGAAACGTTGTTTGTATTTTTATGTAGCAGTGCTTGGTTTGCCTTGATATAATCTATTACTGTGCTTTTTACTCCATTGCTCGATTCCGAAGTACACTATCACCGTTCATACCATGAAAACTCAATGCTGATTAGCCCCTTCAAACAACTTTGCCTAATAACATATTTAAGGAAGTTGTCTGAAGTGGCAATTCGTCATTGAGTTTCTGTGGTATAAACGGTGATGGGGAACTTTGGAATCGAATTACAATCAATAAACACGAGAACAGAACAATGCTATTAACAGTAACGTCTGCTTAAACAATGTTGCTGCACAGTCCCATTGTTGAGCTTTCTGAGCAAAAAAACGTCAGCACGATTTGTTCTTTGTTGTGAGCGTGCTTAACAATATGGAACGGATTGAGATTTCGGAATTGGTAGATAAATAAGATATCACCCAGCATTCTTGGGCTGAGATCCTATATTTATGATTGCCTCCTTGCTGTTGACACTCGCTGGGTGCATCTTTCTTCTTTACTATTTTTTCAAGTTTTACATGACTGAGAAGTTATCATTCAATATCCAATATCATTCAACATTTTTGCACAACAAATCATTTACGCAACCGCTGCATAAATGATTTGTTGTGGCAAAAATTCAACTAATAATTAAATTTGTTATTTCTATTAACACAATTACTGTATGAACCATCAACGATAGTAAAGAAAGATGTTGGCGAAAAATAGTAACGGTGATTGTCATCTATTTGCTAACCTGCGAAAATGTAATCCTGCAACGTTTCACCTTGTAGAAGTTCTAGTTTTAATTTAATTTAGTCAGCACGATTTGTTCTTTGTTGTGAGCGTGCTTAACAATATGGAACGGATTGAGTTTTTGAAATTGGTCGATAAATAGGATATCACCCAGCATTCTCGGGCTTAGATCCTATACTTATGATTGCCTCCTTGCTGTTGACTCTCGCTGGGTGCATCCTTCTTCTTTGCTATTTCCACAAGTTTTACATGACTGAGAAGTTATCATTCAATATCCAATATCATTCAACATTTTTGCCAAAACAAATCATTTACGCAACCGCTGCATAAATGATTTGTTGTTCCAAAAATTCAACTAATAATAAATGTGTTATTTTTATTAACACAATCATTGTATGAACCATCAACGATAGTAAAGAAGGATGTTGGAGAAAAATGGTAATGGTGATTATCATCTATTTGCTAACCTGAGAAAATGTAATCCTGCAACGTTTCACGTTGTTGAAGCTCTAGTTTTAATTTAATTTAATTTTCATTTAATTTAATGAGAACAAGAAGTGAATATAGGTTATCACTGATCTTAGGTGCTGCTATCTATGAGATTGCACCATCTGTCCATTGTTCGGATCAGCACAAGGAAGCAGAATATACCCTTATGTACTGTTTCAACTTATAAGCCTGACCATCACTGTCATGCACGTGTTTGGTACTGTTACTCTACTCCTAAGTAATGCTTCATAAACAATGAAATTTAAAGCTACACCTTTACACCTAACCCATATCTCAGTTCAGTAATTTCAGACTTGTTCGATTTGTCAGACAGTGAGACAAACAAAGAAGTTTAAAACTGTTCTGTACACTGTAAAAACTAAGCTTCTTAAAATTCGCAAGATGGTTCTAGGATGGAATGGGTCTGTGCTTTGAAGAGTTAGGAAACCATAACTTTAAGATGCGTCCTAATTTCAAACTTGTTTCATTTAAGATGGCGTTCAACTTAAGATACATCTTATTATCAGATGGTAAACACACAAAATAAATATTTAAAATGTTTATAGCAAATAGTGTGTGTACTTTAAGCTACAATAAGAAGAAGATAAATTCAGTAGGCAAAAAGCAGCAACTAGTTTTAATCATGGCTATGTCATGCATTACGTAACCTTTTTAAGAAACTGATTTAAATTAAACTTGAGAGAATTTTAGCAAGTTTTTCAAGGAGCTGCAGTTAATTTTAATCTGGCTGCAAGATTGAAATGAAATTTAATACTTGAATTTTTTTTACGAACATTGCCTTATAATTCTTAATAAATTTGAGTCTTTTTATAATGTATTCCGATTATAATTACACTGTGTTGTCCTAATATTCACTCGAATAGTAAACTTAACTAGTTTGTGATAGGTTACCTCACAACTACTCTAAAACCAATATCTCTGCCACTCCTTTTTTGGATATTGACACCTGTTTTGGGATATTTGCACGTTTATTTTGGATATCTGCACCAGGTTCGTATTTTCAGTATTGTCTTTCCATTGTTCACAGAAGGCTGTGGGGAAATTGCAATCGTTAAATAACAGCTGGAAATGAAAGATAACAAATAATTAATTTCTTTCTATATTTCCAGTGATCTGATTGCCCTAGCGGTGGGCTTCCAAATGTAGCTTACTATCCGTAATTATCTCAAAGGAAGGTTAAAACCATTTTTATGCAGCGATAAATGTCCATAACGTTTATATCCATAAACGTACAGATATTCCAAAAGAAATAGTTAGGAAAAATCGTTGTTAGTATGAACACGATAGTTGGATAATGATCCAAACCGTGGCAATACAAATTATGCCAAAGTGTTGGAAATACAATACATGCTTGTGAGTAAACGAGTGTAAGGAAAGTCACTTTATGCAATTCTTGTTCACTTGAAACATTCTGTATTTCGGTCCCTGCTCAGTGCTCTGAGTTAGATTTAAGGAGAAGCTAACTATATTTGTGTTTATTTTTTTAATTGTTAGCATCATACCTATGGAAAATGACAGAGGCTCGTAACTTCTACTGTATTTACACTGCTTTGTTATCTTCCTGAACTACTACTTTCTATAATATTTTTCCGAATTTAAGTTAAATTGGTTTTTGACTTTTTCTGAATTGACGTCTATGGAAAATTTATATTTGGCTACAAACTTGGGGCACAGGATTTCGAATGTTAAAATTGAATACCGGTTACTAACTCCTCCTTTAGCCTCTTTGGCACTGGATTTATTATGAAAAAAGTAAATAAATTATTTCGACTCATTATACTAAATGTGCATCGAAATTATTATTTTTACTTCCAGTGGGATAATGGAAGAGTTGGCCTGTGCTCTTTAGTTGCGTTTAAATTTGATTAATTTTTGACGGCATTATTCTTTTCCTAGTTGTTTACCTCCAAAAACAAGATTGTGAAACAAGTATGTATTCTCTTGATGCAGATAGGCTTATGAAAAGACCAAATCTATACAGGGTGTTTAAAAAAATTGCTACACGTCGAATTTTTCTAAGTCCAGCAACCATTCCCCGTCACTACAAACCTTATCCCTGACCTCAGTAAAGAAATCAAGAAAGTTATTCCTTGCCTCATTTAAGAAAGCTTTTATTTGCGTTTCAAATAGAACACAAAGGTAACAAAAGCTTGCGACAGCCATGGTTGGTGGGGGTTGAGGGGGGGACCAAAACAAACAATAAAAGCCCATAATTAGATTTCAAGTAAAAAGAAAAAAAACATTTAATTGGCCATCAAGCAAAATAGCTAAAACAAAGGCTTTTACATTATTTGGATTCCAAATAAAACCGTAAAAGTAAGAAAAGCATGTAGCACCCGTGGTGGGCTAGGGGGGGGGGGGGCCAACCAAAAGAAACAAAGACCATAATTAGATTTCAAGTAAAAAGAAAAACATTTAATTGGCCATCAAGCAAAATAGCTAAAATAAAGTTTTTTTACAGTATTTGGATTCAAAATAACAACGCAAAAGGAAAAAACGCAAGTGGCAGCCCTGGATGATGGGGGGAGCCATTTGTACGGCAGCAGTACAACGTAGCTTCTGCGGCCTCGTATCCCTGATACCCTGTAGAAATCGAATCGCCCAATCAGGGCAGTAGCCAGGAATTTTATATACCCCACACTAGAATTAAAATGAAGAGCCTCCCTGCCCCCGGCTCCACAAAAAATAAAGAAGAGAAAATCCCATTTGCCACACTTAAAAAATACCCTACCCATAGAAACAATTGCAAGTAAAATTACAAGTCCAATTGCAAATTAAAAAAAAATAAAGCAAATCCCTGTTAAACTGAATTTGATTTTAAACACACTTTTTCTGTCGAGCGTAATGTAACCATACGTGTACTAGGAAAAAGGTCTATGCTTCACGACTGTGAGGCAGAGGATGGCGCTTCATTGCCATCGAAATTCTTTTTCTTTTTTAATACCTTTAAGCTTGTTTTTTAACATAACTAGTTTAATTTGTTTACCACTTTTTTTAAATTAACAATCAGCACAATTTATTTTGCGACTACAACAACAATTTATCACTGCTTCTGAAGCTGATACGACGTTTCGAAATAAAGTAACCATTTTATCGTGTTGGGCTTACAATTTTGTTGTTAGCTGGCAAACAAATTTTAAACGCAATAATTAACTGCTTCCAAACTGTAAGCTTTATACATAAACAGGGTATTTTCACGTCGCTTAGGCCTACAGGAACTAGAAAGAATACTCTTTCATTTGAAACCTTAACCTTTCTACGCTACATGGTTCTCTGGAACTGAACTTAGCACGAGTTTGTAAACAAAAAACAATGCTATAGTCCACTATAAAGGCCTCATCGCGTTTCGTGCTCTTCGGCCCAGTAAGCAAAACCCCCGCATGTGCGGGGGCTGCTGGCTACGGCTCTGTGCCCAATGTACATACTGAATTACCAATTATCCAGTATTCACATCTAATCGCCACACCACTTGCTGCACGAAAGGTCTGTTAACGCTGAGTTTAATTATCAATTTAGTAACTTTGGTTAATGCTATATTGTGTTGCTCTTCAGCTGTACTGCCGTTGCACGCAAAGTTGTGAGTCATGTGACCTGATGTCCGCAGGGCATGCACTATTGTGTGAGGTGTAACATACTGTAGTACTGGTTGGTCCGTACACTGGACTTGATAGTAGGTAGGTGCATACAACCTGATACGTATCATTCGGTACAGTTTGTTCTTTTTCTATTCGCTTCGTTCGATAGCCAACCACTCGGTCTTTTTGTATTTTATAACTACATACCACACATGAACCTACACCAACGTATCAATATTATTAAATGGTATTACTAAAACGATATGATATCAGACGTTTTGGTGAGGTGGCAGGCTACGTATCTTCAGCCACATCGATGCCGGTCTAGGGTGGCACATTTGGTGGAAAATTTGAAACCACAGGTTCTGTGTAAAATCAACTTAAGGGCCATTCTGGCCATAAACGAATCGCACGAACGATTGAAAATGCCGCCATATCCACCAGACGCTGCTTGATGAACTAACGACGTCCCTGCATCAGTTAGAAAGGCAAGCGTGTGTGTCACTGTCTTCAGTTAATAGGCTGATTAGGGACATAGGTTTGAAGATGTGCCATCCACAGCGTATCCACGCCTTAAACGAAGATGATCCTGATGGACGCATTCAGTTCTGCGAGGAATTCCTAGATTTCTTTGCAGATGATCCACAGAACATGGAACGGATATTATACTCCGATGAAGCCAAGTTTCATCTGAATGGCAGAGTTAATCGTCACAACTGCGTATTTTACAGTGATTGCACCCACACGTCACTATGGCGGCATTCACGCCATCACCTGGCATCAATGTTTGGGAAGGTATGTGGGCTGGTGGGTGGGGTCATTGAACCATTCTTCCTTGATGGAGCAATCAATGGTGCAGTATATTGTCAGTTGCTAGAAGACAGGAAAAGTGTCTCGCAGATATTATTTTCCAACAAGATGGTGCATCACCGCACTATGCAACACAGGTGTGAAACGTTCTTGATGACTAATTTCCCAACAGCAGGATTGGTAGAAGAGGTGCGATGGAATGGCCCGCGCGTTTGTGTGAACTAACACCTATGGACTTTACGTGTGTGGGGAATAGTACGGGATTTGGCGTACATTCAACCAGCCCAGGATATTGCAACACTAAGGGTTCTCATTACTGCTGCATTTGAGACATTTACACCCGACTTATGCAGGAGAACATGCTCAGATGTAGTGAGTGTATCGTTGCTCGAGGAGAACAGTTCGAGCACCTTCGTTCGTGATTCATCACCTTTAACATCTTTCTGTCTCTCTAAACCTTAATGATGGACTTAACTTACGTTATAACTGGTTTTATCTAGGAATTCTTCACAGAACTGAAATGTGTCGATCGGTATCATCTTCGTCTAAGGCGTGGATACTTTCCTTTTGCGATTTGTTATTTGAAATCCAAATACTGTAAATGCATTTACTTTAGCTATTTTATTTGAAGGCCAAATAAATGCTTTATTGTTTCTTTCTATTTGAAATTTTAAAAAATAATTGCACATATTGTTTGTTTTGATCGCCTCCCGCCCTCAACCCCTACCAACCAGGGTTGACACATGCGTTTGTTCCTTTTGCATTTTAATTTGTAATCTCAATACCGTAAAAGCCTTTATTTTAGCTATTTTGCTTTATGGCCAAATAAATGTTTTTCCCCTTCTTACTTGAAATCTAATTATGGGCTTTTATTGTTTGTTTTGGACCCCCTCCCACCAACCAGGGTTGCCACATGCGTTTTTTTCCTTTTTCATTTGGTATCCAGATACTGTAAAAGCTTTTATTTAGCTAGTTTGCTTGCTGGCCAAAATAGTTTTTTTCCCTTTTTCCTTATGAAATCTAATTATGGGCTTTTATTGTCCCCCCCCCCCAACCACCAACCAGTGTTGTTACATGCTTTTGTTACGTTTTGCGTTCTTATTTAAAAGCAAATAATAGCTTTCTTTCCTGAGGTCTGGAATAACTTTCATGATTTCTTTTCTGAGGTCATGGATAAGGGTTATAGCGACGGGGAATGGTGGTTGGCCTTAGAAAAATTCGACTTCTCACGTGTAGCGGTTTTTTTGAAACACCCTGTACAGTTACCACCCATGTAAAGAAACTTTATGTACACACAAAAACACATAAAGGAGTAATTTTAAAATACAACCTCTTGCCCTTCATCATAAAAAATAGTAACCAGTAACGGCACGTAAAAAAAGTACTTTATTCTGATTTACAAAAAAGTTTAACCAGCTATGCCACATGGACATCACCCAGTTAGTAAAAAATTATCTCCATCTAATATTTGGATTGGTGACTTCTGCTTTTAGTTAATTTTTATACTTATCGACCTCAGGGAAAAAATCGTATTGTTATTGAGAGATTTATTTTTTGTGCTGAAATAACAATGGTTGTTTTGAATCTTCATAATGACTTTCAGCAAAACCTTTCTTTAATTTTGTAACAAACTGACGAACGGTACGTTCTCACAACTTTCTCTCAAACGATTACATAAATCACATTATAACATAAGCAGCTAGGTTGTCGTAAAATAAACACCATGTAAGTTGCACTGCATTCCCACTCTAACTTTACAAATACGGAAAAAAGTTTCATGTAATACAGTTTTGAAGCTAATAATGGCTCGGCTGATCAAGAAATGCTACAATACATTATCTACACCATTAAAAACGTATGATGTGCGTGCACGTGAACGTGTTTGTACCAAACTCTGCTTTCAGTTGATTACTAAAAGGATTGTGCATTTATGGAATGCACTCCTAACCTTTGTCGCCTGTGCTTCGTAGCTTAATTCTTTCAAGTCACACTTTGATGCTCTTCAGGGTGGGTGGGTGTATGCCCCGCGCAAAGTCTATTTCTATTTCTACTCCTTTTGAACCAAGGTACCTACAGAGATTGGAGAAGGACCAAATGAAAGATAATTAAATTGTGCTTCAGCCAGGCCTATTTTCATTGCTGTAACTTGATATCTTAACCCTCAAGTATGCAAAAAACCTACAAAACTATCGTCAAAGTTTTTTTTTGCCCTCATGATGTTTGTTCATGACGTTATAGTTTGTTCTTGCAAACATCATCGAGAGCAAGTGAAGCAAGTCACTTATATAATTACTGCCCAGTCCTCAATTTAGCCCAGCGTCTACTTATCCCAGTGACCCTTTTATATGATTTCTTCTCATTGTTTTTGTCAACTGTTCTTGCCGGTGTTTTATCTTCATTACACCCGAATATTTCTGGCATATCTCCGAAAATATTGAGGCAGGAATTTCATCTTCAAAGGCTTTTCTTTTAAGAGACAAAGCTATCTTCTCAGGTTCAACCAAATCTGAGAAAAATAATGACACACATTGTTGTGTCCCAAACAGACAACCCACACACAGATACACACAAAATACAGTCAATATTCAATCAGTTCTTCTCACTCGTTTCGTTCGCTCGTTGAAAAATTGTGATTCTGCAGTACAACGGGAATAATGACATCTTGGATAACGAGAAGCAAAAGTTTGAAAAGTGTGAAGGATAGGGATTTTATTTTTATTTTCTGTTGAGGTAAATGATTATGTGGCGTGAGTGTTCATTCTTTCTTTAGATAAATAAGTACCATTAAAGTTCAATTCAAATTTCAGTCAAGAAGATTGAGTACTGTTTTTTTGGTTACATATTAATATAATATAGCATCATTTAATGGGGTTAATAGTAATTGGAGTTTGTAGGCTACTTGAAGAATGTTAATAACTAAGGTCAAGTAACAAGCAGGTCTGTGACTGGTCATCTGTGGTAGTTTAACTGGCGTATATTACCTTTTGCCTACATCGAAAATAAATAAAAGTACTTCCAGAGAAACATATTTTTCTTGGGCCTAAGCATCGTATAACCAATGGCATCAAGTAAGTTCTGCCAACAATCACGAGTGGCGCAGCCATGAGTTACCATTGCCAAAACTCCCGAGATGCCTTTGGTTATCCTGTTTATACCAACCGCATATTGCTCGAGTCGTCGCTGCAATAAAGAACAAATCGTGCTGATGCTCTTTAATTTCGAAGCTTAACAAGACAACTATGCATGCAACAATGTTTACATAAAAACATCTTTGTTATTGATTGTTTGGTGAAGGGTTCTGTGCTTGTGTCTATTGATTGTAACTCGATTCCTAAGTGTCCCATCGCCAGTCAAACCACAGAAACTCATCGATGAAGAGCCCTTTCAGACAACTTCTCTTTAATATTTTTTAGGAGAAGTTGTTGAAGGCCTACTCAACATTGAGTTTCCGCGGTATGAACAGTGATGGTAGTTCTGAATCGAGTAACAATCCTGAAATAAAAATACCGAACCTTTGTTGCCTACTATGTTTTTTGTCGTTTTGTGATGATGGTTGCTTTCTGAATCTTGAAGAGTGATGCGGTAAGACAATAAACATGTAATTACAAGCTGGAGCGCCAAGTGGTCTTCATCAGTGATAACTAAACGCCAATTAAAGCCTAAATACGTGTGTAAGTGTGTGATAAATTTTGAAAGCTCAATATTTAATAAATAAATTAAAAATATTCACATTTATGACAGATGGTTTTGTCTGCATGGTTAGCAATAGGCTTCTGTGGGAGGCAATCTTCGTTGGGTAGAGTGACAGCTCTCCTCCATATAATTTGTTTTAGTTTACGGATAAAATTGGTCAAAATTTACAAGTAGAATTGGTGTATAATTACAAATGTTGAATAGTTGTAACGTTGTTGTGTTCCTTCAGGTATTTTTTAAATTTATTTACGAAGTGTTACTGTATTTTAAATGTAATTTAACTGACAAAGAATATTTAGGAAAAACAAAGGAACATTGCTCTTAAATTGGTCTGTTTATATTACGCTTAAGTATAAATAACTAAGCATGTAGTACCGTTGTCAGAACGTGTCGTCAGAACGTTCAGTAGGTAGGGTGACATACCAACCTACTAACTTGTTTTATTTGTATTATATTTACAAGTAGAAGTAAATGGTTTTAGTTTTGTTGTGTTCCGTTAGGTATTTTATGAATTTGTAGTATTATGTTAACGTATTTAAAATGCAAATAAATTTACATAAAACGTGTAGAAATACCATATAAATATTACTTGTAAATTGGTTTGGTTATATAAGTATAAGCATTGGTTCTTCATAAGTATAAATCAGTAGTAAAAACAAGTATTAAGAAGCATAAAATTTGCTTGTCATTGCATTCTAGCTTGATTCCGAAATACCTACAACAAAACTATTCCTTTGACAAACTTTCTTTGCTGCATTGTTGGCAGAACCCACTAGTGACTTTTTAACAATGATTCATTGTTGGGAATCCCCGACGAATTCCATATGCATGTGGTATAAGCAAGGATATTTTGTCTCGGATCTTTTTGAACTTCATAATCCCAAACTGGCTAAAATCAAAATGTAACTAGGCTGAATGTAACTGAAATAAACTTACCTTGGTGTACTTTTGACATTTTCCTATCCAAAGTATTAAGCTTTTTATCTAATTCCTCTAGTGTTCGACCTCTTTTGAGACAACCACCTTGTCTACTAGTTACATTGCGCTCGTTTTGCTTTATATTGATATTTCTACGTTTACTACATAGTGGTAATTTGCGTTGTTCGCTGTTTGATTGGCGACGATCAAAACTCTGCTTCAGTGCAAGACGCTTTGCAGAACGCTTGTCATATAACTTTTTCGGACAATTTTTGCAGCCAACTGTATTGAACAGAAAACAAGAAATTAATTTCATGGAGCAAATACTATATTCTATCCAATTTTTGGCCGCATATGTTCAACATTAAATTTATAATTTTGGATATTGTCAGATATATTTTATTTCGATCACCTATAAAAGTAATTAGAAATGATTTAAGGTGCCCTATTACAACTTCTTTCCTGTACTGCACTTGCTATATGTCATAAGATTTACTTTTTCATTAGGTAGCTTACACTCTTCTAATAACCAATTAAATATTAAGCTTTTTTATGCTTTCAAAGTGTCTGTTGGTCGAATTTTCACTTCAAATACTATTTAAAAAGCTTTCTAATAGCCTTCACTTGGGTTGATTTTTAATACATGTATCTCTTACGTTGCCTCTCAATTTCATGGCTATTTGTTTACAGTGACCTGCTAATGAATAACTGATCATCTATGTTTTTTTTGCAAGATAGTGGCGAGGCAGAGCCTTACAAGTCGATTTATGTGGGATAGATGAGGAAGGTTAACCATTTAGTAGGCCAGTGTAAACAGAAAGAGATGGGGTTGCGGCTTAATGGTACATCAACAGCTCTGTCATTAGTGCCAACCTCACTCAGTCACAATGCTGTGGTCCTGGTGACCACTGCGCTGCACATGAAACAGAAAGGCCATGAAATTGAAAGGGAATAGATAAGTAATAAATGTACCAAAAAATCAAACCAAGTGAATGCTGTTAGACAGTTTACATTTCTCAAAGTGATGAGTTGATCAACAGACAAATGTTAATGGATAACGGTGTTCATCATTGTTTTTCTGCAAGACAGTGACGAGGCATGCCTTAAAAGTTGATTATCATCACCATCTTGAGGAAAAACTAGATAATAGGAAGTCCGTGATTGTGGTAGGGAATAGATAAGACTGATAGATGTCCGTAAAAAAATTAAACCAAGCGAATGTAATTAAACAGTCTTTATCTCAAAGTGACAAGTTGACCAGCAGACAGAATGGCACTGCATGTGCACATATATTTACTTGACTTTTAGAAGAGTGTAAGATACCTAACAAAACAAAACTCTCGACATTGAGTAAAACGTGTTACAAAAGAAAGAAATGCGGTAGTTTTCGTTGATGCCTCTTGTGTCATCCCATCCCCATGTTATCCAAACATCATCCCAACCCTATTACCACCATCATCATCCTTCAAACCCTCTCTTTAAAAATATCATGTCATTACAAACCCTGTTTCTGTGTAACTCCTACCATCTTCCTCCCAGCTTTCTGCAAAACTAACAAGTCTTCTGTTTCTAATTTCATTTAAAAAAGTTTTATTAATTAGAGGATATTCTCTATAAAATATATGGTACCTGGGTACTCCATTTTCCGACCCCTTTATAAAACAGCTATATCATTTCATACAACCACACCATTCCTTTTCCAAAAATACTGACACCTCCCTACCTCCTCCATTTTCAAAGGGACATTCAATAGCAAAGCATCCGTCATTGACTGAAAAAGCCTGACTCCACAACAAAATAGAAAAGACTCTTGCGAAGGAAGGAACATTTAAGCTGCTTATTGGATCCCAGAATGAGACCAATAACGTTCCACACTGAAATGGGCTGAACTGATTAGATTAAAGAGCGTAATACAGAACAATGGTTTCCTATTGTAACTTTTACCTATATAAAGGTATAACCCAACTAATCTCCACAAATACTACTGAACGTTTTCGAAAACTATTTTCACTGTTATTTAGTCTGAATGCCAAGAAGTACTAAAAAGCAATAAAGAATCATGATGTTGACGTACAGATTGAGAATCTTTACTCGTTAATTGGAAGACATGTCGCGGAGATGTTTATGGGACTAGTCTTTAGTTGTACATTAATTGCTAAATAATTTCCCAGTAGGCTGATTGGAACTAATAATCCAATCTAATCATGTCTGATGTATTTTGATGTCTGAGAGTCATAATTGCAATATCCTTCACCCAGTTTTATTAATTTACGAATTGAAATCCATTAAATAATCGGGCATACGATGGATGTGTAAAATTTGAAGTGAATTTGTCAGTGGTGTCAAATGGTTGGTTAAGCTATCATGGATGTAGTCAGACAGACAGTTGCACATGCTAACACCATCAGCAGAATGAGAAAGTCCAGTGCTTTGCCTCACACACCGCACCACTAAATTTCGCAACTTCGATACTTATATGCAAGCAAGACCGGTTTTGAGCTTATTAATCGACGAGACAGTGGGCTAAGCAAAAATAACCATTGTTAAAGGTGTGCGTCGATGGGTTCCTTCGAACTGGTAAAATATAACTAACACCGGAAGACGCAAGCTTGCTAATATTTGCACTCGGTTTAGGCATTTAAGCAAGTTTGTGAAATGGACGTTGCAGTTTTTTTTTTATTTAATTACCTCTATTCTGTTTTGTGACTTCCCTGTTGCATCGTGGCTTTTGATTTAGTAATCAATGATGCTGTGTATACATGAAAATCTTCCTTTCACAAATAATCAATACAGAAGAGCTCCACAAACTAAGAGCTTTTGCAGAACCTTCTGCATACTCACAACTGATAATTTAAATTATGCTACCAGTTCCTGATCGCTACTGTGACTACTGGCTGTTTGGGTTTTTGCAGCCACAGCTGGCATGAAAGCTCTAAATGTTTTGTGATTTTATGGAGTTTATAATAATTCTTTGTAACTTATTTCACCCCAACAACTGTTTTTAAAATAATAAAATTGGGTCCTGAAAGTATCAGTTCCTAAGAACATTATTGGCTATAATACTCCGAATGCATCTCTGAAAGCTATAATTGTGACTTTTAGCTCCGAACTCTTTTCCTGATTTTATTTTCTGAGACCCGAGACCGATGGTTGAAGGAAATTGGGTTGAAAGAAGACGAATACTAAAACACACAATTATAGATGTCCTGAACCCGTACTGGCATTTGGCATAACAAGTATTTCTTTCCACAAAACGATTCTCACTACATTTGTCATCAGATTAAATTTATGAAGTATTTAACAGTCAATGTTTAACCTGTACAATTTTTTATTTTAAGAATACAATTTTCAAAAATAGTTTTTCGTGTTTAGAATTTGTAATATGGTCCTATATTTCGTGTAGCAATATATTTGGTTTCTGTATTTGGTGTAGGCCCCATCACATTTCATAATCCAAACTATAATCTTGTGCTACAGCGTTGGTATTTCGTATTAAGTAGGTCTAAACATAATTTTTGGCCACACATTCGTAAAGTTATATCCACCCAAAACCAAAACTGGTAATAGAAGCCGCCAAGTTTACAAAAAGGGTCGGCCTTTCAAAGTAGTGATACCATTCCACCAGGGAAAGGCCGCCAAAGTTAATCCTATTAGCCAAGTTAATCGCACCTACTAATAGTTCGAAGGTTAAATGAAAACTAGAAGATTGCTACTAATTTGCATTTAAGTTTAAATTTGCATTTGCATCTTCAAGTTTGCATTTAACATCCAAAGTATTATTCGGTGTGATTAACTTGGCTAATAGGATTAACCTTGGCGGCCTTTCCCTGGTGGAATGATATCACTACTTTGAAAGGCCTGCCCTTTTTGTAAACTTGGCGGCTTCTCTTACCGGTTTTGGTTTTGGGTGGATATCACGACTTTCATAGGCCTGTGAATTTACAAAAAATCACACGATGTAATTGTCACCCCTACCTTTTTTGTCTGGAGGTATTTTATTGTATAAATGTTCTCATTCATAATTTTCACATTTGCTATTGTCATTCCAAATAAATTAACAACAAGCGTAACAGTATGGCAATTGCAAGGACCTAATCAATTCTTATGGAATAAAAGAAACCCTGTGTCTTATTGAACCAGTAATGAGAAATTTATTCGGGTCGTGGGGCAGATAATTCATTTTGAATTCGCGTACCGTAAAAAAAAACGATTTGGATTTGGTGGAAAAAAAACGACCAAACCTTTGCAATAAAAGATACTCCGTCTCTTAGTGAACCACCAATTTGCAACAACAATGAATTCTGACAGTTAGGTACTGAAACGGTAAGCGTGTAACATTTAAGCATGTAATAGTCTATTCTTGGATGACAATACAAATGATGGTTACAACAATAATTTTGGACTTATAAGCCACTTCAGGACCAAGTGCTTCTAGCTGCAACCCCCATTTTAGAAAAAGGTACTTCCCCATATGATGCTGTACCTGTCTACCGAAATTTAGATCTGAGAACTTTCCCTAAACAGCTGTAGACATGTCGTTATACCGTATGAGAATTAACATGGGAGCCTGCGGACTAGTTACTAATTACTAGGTACTAGTCACTAGTAACACAAATCAACGTTATTGAGGACACTTTCGCCCGTACCACCGCTGTGTTTTAGGAGTACATAAGCAAAGACTTAAGTCGGAGTTGCTTCTTAAGTAGTAGTTTGGTACCCCTATCTGTTACTTGAGCAATGAATTCATTTCCTTTGCTTAGGAAATGACTAAGTTATCGTCTCCTACAACTGCTGTCTCAAAACCCCTTCCTGAAAGCTAAGTAATGCCTGGATCTGAGTAAATGGTCAAGTCCTGTCATGAGTAGACTTAAGTAACAGTTGTTGCTAATGGAGGCAGTAAACTTTGCGTATAGAAAAGATATGAGGCTGAAACTTCGTAGCTGTACTTGTGCCACTTACCCCATCATGCATGCTGATTTTTTCAGTGATCGAAGCACTTTTCATTTTTTTCTGTTTTGTCGACTGCACAAGGAGAAGCCAACTTCGGGGCAGAGATCCAAGAAACGTTATTTCCTATAGCGCAGACCTAAGGGGTCACTCTGGTTGGGGGATACGCTAGAACATCCCAACGAAAACGAGATGCTTCTACCCACGAAGCGTCAAGTCGAGTATACTAGTGGTCGTGCTCTAACGCTCAAAATAATATTTTCGTTTGCCCATCACAACGTTATTTGCCAGTAACACTTGA
>JAHWFP010039539.1:0-19614 GCA_023313725.1 Lithobius niger | reverse complement strand
AAGGCGAGAAATGATTTATAATTTAAAACGTAGCATTACCAGAGGTCAAGGAATTTTTGAACACTCATCTCACTTAGATGGAACTGAAGAAGGACAAGGCAAATAAAACGGCCCAGAAACTCGTTCAAGGAAGAGGTTTGGGGGGTGGTTGGGAGGGGTGGGGGTGATTAGAAGACACGTCAAGCCGTGCATGATGGTGCACGGACCAGAATTCACGGCTCTTCTCTCTCTCTCTCACAGTTCTGTCTGAGTGCGATGGGTTTTTAAAATTTCCTTGACCCATGGTTTTGCTTTATTATTAATTTTTTTAATTTCTGTTGCCTCACTTGATAATGTTCTGGATTAAGATCAGCCGTGTTTTATTGTTGTGTACTACATGGCTACCGTTTTTATCAATCATTATTACAAGTGATGATTTATTTGTGGTCATGGTGTATCAGTAATACAACTCGTCTTTTAATTTTAGAGTAGTCATGACAACCATTTCATCACTGGATCCAGTAAACTGACCAGGAACTGTACTTCGGTATGTTCTCAAAACTTGTCCTATTTAGCAATCAACAAAGTTGACTGTCTAGTGTTTTTTATTATATAATTTTACAGCTGCGGCCTTTTGGTGTTGGACGGCAGGCAATAGAAAATGTAAAATTGGAAAATGCTTCTTACCAGTGAACACTTCTCTACTTGAATGCGAAGTCTTTCAACCATCAAGTCTGTGACATTGTCGGCATTTTTCCCATTCAATTCAAAAGATTTGCGCAAATAAGTTCGAAGCCATTTTCGCTGGAAATCCTGGTCTGGATACAGCGAGAAATCTTGGTTATTGATTCCTGAAAAAAAATTTATTAATTCACAGGTTTTGTTGCTTGGCAAGATTCAACGAGAAAATCACCATCTGTTTAATCCAAATAATACATGTAGGTGGAGCACGGCTACCAGTGCCAAAAATAGAGGAGTGTTAAGTTGTTGGCTACAGCACAGATGCTGAGAGGGGGGAGGGGAGGTTGAGGCTTAATGGCGTGTCGACAGCTTGGTCATTAGCGCCAACCTCAGTTGGGTTGCCACTGCACCACACATTACAGAGATATTATTCAAACCCCTAATCTAAATCTTGTCATACATGGTACCTCCTGCAAAAATTGAAAAACACCGGACCCAATTGTCACGCAATGTCATGCGGAAGATGGAAACGACGACGAACACCATCAAGATGGTGACAATCAACAAGGAAGTGCCTGACCGTAAATGGCCGTCGAGGAGGGTAAAAGGAAACAGTGAGTAAGTCAGGTGTGACCAATGGGCAAACGGGCCAACACTACCTCTTCACGGCAACTGCGGTGACACGCCGAGTGCCATTTCTCGACAGTGCCTTTAATAGCTCGTAATTTATTACCGTCCTGTCTGTCCCACAAGGTTTGCCAAAAAGCGTGTAACCCCAGATGCAGAGTTAGAAAGGCGTCTGAGGGAACATGGCTGAGATCCCTTCCGAGAGGGCCAGAAAGGGCTCCTTTCGCTGCAGAATCAGCTTGCTCATTTCCACCTATCCCAACATGGCCCGGGATCCAGCAGAAAAGCATGGTTTTCCACTGGTCAGGCAAGTGGGAAAGCAAAGCGTGGACACGTTGTGTCAAGGGGTTCCAAGGATTGTAATTCGCCAAGGACTCCAAGGCACTCATGGAATCACTAAGATAATGAAATGCGTGCCCTGAAAGTCAAGGATCCATTCCACCGCCAAACCGAGAGCCAAAAGCTCTGCAGAAAACACAGAATAGCCTGATGGAAGGCGATGGGCTGCCGATACTCCCTTACACACACAAGCACATGCCACGCCAACGTCAGACTTCGACCCATCAGTAAACAGCCGCTGATAACCGGCGTACTGAGCACATAGCCGCCGGAACTCCTGCAAGTACCTTGCTGGTAGAGTGGAACCCTTCGGGAGGGACGCCAGAGCGAAAATGAAAATGCCACTTGCGAGAAGCCAAGAGTCCACTGGCATCCCCCCAAGCTTCAGGGCACACGGTATTTCAAAGGCTATTTCCTGACAGGACTGGTGGAGCCTATCGCAGAAATCACCCTCACCCACCCTGCGTCTACCGACTCGCAAGTCCGGCCCAAAAGCCATGGACCAAGCAGGACTGGATAGCACAGCTCGCAAACGCACAGCATACTGAATGGCAAGCTGTCGCCGACGATTGGCCAAAGGTGGCTCCGAGGAATCAGCATAGAGGCTGACCACTGGAGATGTTCGAAATGCCCCAGTCGCCAGACGCAGGCCACTCTGATGCACAGTGTCCAACATCTGGAGAGTCAAGTCACTAGTCGAACCATAGACCATGAGTGCATAATCAAGTTTGCTGCGGACAAGAGCTCGGTAGAGGCGCAACATGGCAGTGCGATCGGCACCTCATGAAGTGCCCAAACAGAACACGCAAGATGTTAAGTACCCGCAAAGCCTTGTCTTTAAGTTGACGCAAGTGTAGAAGCCAAGATAACCTGGAATCAAACACCAGACCCAGGAAACGTGCCTGTGAGACAACAGGAATTTGTGCCTGTCCCAAGTACAGGCAAGGATCTGGGTGCAGTGTTCGTTGGTGGCAAAAGTGGACGCACAGTCTTGTCCGGAGAAAACCGGAAACCATTACTGACCGCCCAGGTCTGGACTTTATTAATTGCCAGCTGTAGCTGCCGCTCGCAACAGATGCTGAGAGTCATTGAACAAACACTTCATCATTATACATAATCAGCATGATTATAACTCAGTGAGTGGCTTGAATCCGAGGGGCACTGCATGGCAAAGACAGGAACTGCTCCACACAAAGTAGAAATGATGCCACCAAAAGCATTCGCGACTCGCGACAGGTATCCATAAGACCAACCATTAACCTCTGCTTATAAATTAGCTCCCCAACACTGGCTTTCACCCCAGTGTGCCGGGTTCAAGACTTACTCCAGCCCAGTGTAAGAAAAATTTTTTTTCATTCCCAATACTAAATTTACAGTAAATGCCACCTCAAATGAACCAACGTGAGGACACAAGATGGCTGCTGAGGTCCAAAATGGCCACCAAGACTCAAGATGGCCACAAGAATTCAAGATGGCCACCGAATGAGTCAGCGATGACGTAATCGAGTGCCTCATCCTTATTTAATTGGCGAATGAGTCATCTTTACCTAATCAGCAGACTGACGTATCATTATCTAACCTTGTCTTATCAGGATGACGTCATGCTAAATGTCTTTCTACATAGAGTCCTTTCTCTCTACTAATACTTCCTCCCCCCCAAAAAAAAAAGGCTACAAGGAGCTACCCTTATCATATTTTTCGAAATTTTTCCTTCCTATTCTTCCCCGTCAACGTCCTTAACTTTTCTGAACATCCCACAAAGCCATATCAGCCATACCTGATAAATGCACGAAAGAACGGGCAAAGGAGGGCGGGTGGGTGAAGCATTCATGATGACATAGATGACAATGAAGAAACGCCTACCCCCACTTCTTGTGGGCATTCCTGAACTTGGCTAATAATGCGAATTTCAGGTTCGCACAAGTAAGAAAATTACTTTTTTTGCTTACTGGTGCAAACAGTACTGGATGCAGCAGCGGCCTTCCACGAAGTTTTCATGACTGTTAGCATGAGTGGATAGATTGTTTGCTAATTTTTCCATCTCACCATAGTTTGCTTTTCACTTGTTGTAGGAGGTAGTCTTACGCAACGATGTGCCAGTTGTTCCTTTCTATATTTTAACAATTCAACTTGGGTCACGAAGACGTAAATGAGTCATTTAAAGGGACACCCGGCCTGCCTTATAACAGTTCGTGCTGGTCGCCTTCCGCACATAAACGGACTCAAAGGTCATCTGAGATAGTAGCTGCGTTCTTCGCAGCGAAAGAACGTAGCTACTGTCTCATTTGGCATTGTGATTAATAGACGAATCAGCATGAACGCATTAATCGTGTCGTCAGAAACCGGAATGATTCTCGTATTTTAACATCACAATTTATAATTTTCTAGGCTAGTGTTTTATAATTTTGCTTCGGCGATCTATTGGAATAATTAATTTTAATTTTTACCGCATTACGCTTTTAGATTTTTGATCTCACGGTAATTATTATCAAATTAGTACATGCACACACACAGATGAAACGTCATGGTTATTGTAAGTGCGCAAAGCACCATATAGTGACGGGTCGTTCGTAAATAAAGTTCCATTGTATTCAACAGAAAATCTCCTAGACGCCACATTTAAGAAAGGATTTTTAGCTAGGGAAAGACTAACGGTAAGGAAATGGACCTTTGGGGCCGTACTTGATGTGGAGGATCGAGAAAAATGACGCTGGGAGATATATCCCTTTAAAGGTGCCTTTTCATATTTTTAACTCCTAGATGCAGTACTGTAGAATGTTCGAGCAATGTAAAGAAAATAGAGGTAAATTAAAAATGGAACAACACTATTTGCAGCCGCGATTTTCAGAACTAAAATGAAATCACATGACCCACATCAGCCTATAGGATGATGGCGAATCTGGAACGTGGATGCTGTCTTTATAATATGGGCAACGCTATCGAAATGGTGACCAGGCGTCTTTAAGCATGTCAGCCACCGATTTTTCAGGACCTAAACACAATCTATCCACTCATGCTCTAAGGTAGTCAGCAAACCAATCACGAGGACTTGTCAAGTATGTTAAATCTCACCCACCTGTGTATCGCAAGAAGTGTTGAGCCAATTCCATTCCTTGACGGTTGTAGCCAATTGCTTCAAAATCAACAAAATGTACGGTGCCTACAAAATAATAAATAATGTCGTCCCATTATAATCAGAGGTAGGTTGTTTGTTTGTTGTGGTGGTTGTTGAATTTTTGATCGTGATTATTGAAGTCGCTATTGTGACGGTGATTTTCGTGGTTGTTTTGGGTGTTTTGGCTGTTTGGGTGACTGTGGGGTGGAGGTGGTCATAGAGCTTGCTGTGGTTACTGACGCTGTTGCTGTGATGGCGGTGATGGTTATGGTTGTTATACTGTCGTGTTGGGGGTTGTTCTGGGTTTTGAATGTTGTTTTGGGTTTTGTATGTTCGTTGTTGTGAGTTTTGTATGTTGATGTTGTGGTATTGGATATGTGGATGTAGCTGAGTGCTGTTTTGGACGTTGTTGTGGTTGTGTTGTTATTTTGTTGTTGTTTTGTTGCTGTGTTTGTTGTTTTTGTTGTTTTTGGTTGTTGTTATTGTTGTTTGTTGTTTGTTGTTGTTGTTCCTGCTTGAACCTTTGGTCGAAACAATACGCTAAAAAGGATGATAAACGTGGCTCTGAAAGTTGTCTCATTCAGATAATTAACAAACATCGGGTAGGGCATGGCGTTTGAAAAAGAAGGGCGCGTATGAGTCCGATTTTGGACGAATGAATTAACTGATTAAAATAAAAGGCAATAGACTGGAAGGAAAGAAATAATGTAAAACTATAAAACCACAATCAGTTACAATGTGAATTGTACAAGTTAGGAAGTGTAGGAGCTGCGAGGAATTGCATGCACGAACACACATACTGCATTTATACTTCTCATACTGCATTTATAATATATTTGGCCTACCTAGGTATGTACCTAAATAATGGTTAACAAATATTCGCTATTCAAATTATAGGCCTAATTACTCCGATATATGTCAAAGGCACGCAATACAATTGTAATAACACATGGTTATCCTAAATAACAGTTAACAAATATTAGCTTATTAAAAATGTAGGCTTAATTACTCAGATATAGGCCTAAACGATATAAATGTAGGCCTAATCACATAATAAAACTGTAATAATGTATGGTTACCCTACATAACGGTTAACAAATATTTGCTTATTCAAATTATGGCCTAATTACTCCGATATACGCCTAAACCACACAAATGCAGGCCTAATCACACAACACACCTGGAATAACACATGGTTTTCCTAAATAATGGTAAAACAAATAGTCGCTTATTCAAATTATAAGCCTAATTACTCAGATATAGGCCTAAACCACGCAATGTAGGCCTAATCACACAACACACCTGTAATAACATATGGTTGTTCTTTACCACCAGCAGTTATCAACAAGTCAGGATTCCTTAGTGATTTAGTGTACTAAGAAATCATCACTGTGTTGTCATTAATAAGACGATGAATTTCGGGAAATGTGTTTACCTGTCTCGGAATTCCAGACCATATTCTCTGGCCTAGTGTCATTGTGACACAGGACGACTGGAGAGCCAATTTGATCCAAGTGTGCTGTAATTGTCGTCCATTCTTGTCGTAGCCATTCAACAGATGGAAACTCCTTTTGAAATCTACCAATCACAGTGAAGAAGCAATCTTGTAGATAAACATACACATATCGCTTAAATTGTATAAGAGTAAAGGAAACACACTATCACAACAGCATTAATCATACACTAAAAATACTAAGATTCGGCAAGCCTATATTATGGACTTTATTATTCAGTACATCTTCATTTCAGTGAAATGACATGACCAGGACTCGAAACACTCAACTGGATCATCAGGTCTCCGTGTCACGGGTCTGAACAATTTTTGGTTACTATTGGTGGAGAGATATGGTAAGGGGTAAATTAACCCAGGGGAAAGCAAAACCCAAGGTGGTCGAACCCTGGGGGTTTTGGGGAAATCCCCAGGGATTTTGAAAAGTTAAAAGTGGTGAGATATGCTCTTGTGCAAGTCGAGGGTAAGGAACCCCTGGGTTTCGGTTAAAACACCCTCGGATGCGTAACTCACTACATCATTTTCCACTGGGATATTAGAGGGTGGAATAATTTCCCTAGAGGTTTCTACTTTATACTTACTCGGGGGTTCACCACAAAATCCCTGGGGTTCGACCACCTCGACTTTTTCCTCCCCTTCTGTTTTCCCCCTAACCATAGCTCACCTTTTGTTAGTCTCCACGTCAAGTTATGTGACTCATTTCCAACCTTGGTTATGGCAATAAATTCGATGTAATTTTAAGTCAGGATGCAGCGCTATCCTAAATTTACTTTCTGTTCGTAACGAGTATATGGCACCTATTAGAGACATAAAGACACTTCGCTTTAATAATTTTAGACTCTAAGAGCTTGCAACCGTTGAAAATTGTGTAAGTGAGGAATCATGTGAACTAGACTGGCTAGCTCTACTAGTAGAAACTATTTATAGTCAAGAGTTTTTATGTATGTTGTGGATGATTTACTCATCATGAAGTAAAGTTAAGATAGAACGGGATCTGGATTTACTTCGAATCCTCTTGAAAGCAAATAAATTTCTGTGATTGCTACTTACCTATCGTTTTGTTCCGGATTTTTAAGTTGCGTAGGAAAATTATCAAATTGTTTCGTCGAAAATACCGCCATTGAATTTTCCGGGTTTAATTTTTCGTCCTTATATGTTCCTGTGTGGTACTTAGCAAATTCTTCGGCAATTCGACTGAAAATAAAATCATGACGTGCCGTAAAGTGTGTGAAGGTTGAAAAACAAGCAATACTTTTTAACATAAAGCATTTAAACAAGGGCACACTCATAAGTCTAGTATTAGCAAGGTTGGGGAGGGAGTCCATCCAATCCAAGACTTCTTGTCATTCAGGAAAAAACTGTAAGTTGGTTGACGAAGTTAAGTTTGCTGAGACAGAGAAATAATAGAACCGAGCTGTTATGAGAACAACCGAGAGCTTCTAACTCTAGATCCACAATAAGGATGGCAAATAACCCTTCTCCCCCCCCCATGGCTTTCTATTTGCCCTCCCTAATGTTGGTCTAGCTTACTCTCCCGTTCATTCTTACAGCGTGAGCTGGCTACAAATGACGCAGAAAAGTGAACATTTAGCCGAAATGTTCTGTGTATAACTTTCTGCTTTGGTTACAACCAGGTGTGGTAGCCAAAGCACATACCCAAAGGCTTGACTGTATAGGTTGTATTGGCTGCAAGTCTGGTTGCATGCTGTACAGGGTGACGGTATCAGGGATTGTCATTACTTGAATTATTCTGTTGTTTACATGCTTCTTTCTACCCACCTGTACGCAGTGGTTAACCTTATTATTGGCGGTTCAATCTTCTTCTTTTACAGGATAAAGATTTTTCCGAGTGGTTTCCATGCTTTTTCGACAGTGTGCATTCAATGGAAAGGTGATTCTGATGATTTGGGTACCTGGTGGGACATTACCAAGTCTGAGACCATCGAGGTCACACGAGTCTACTGCATTATTCGTTCCCACAAGGATAGGTTAGAACTGCATCAGATCCATGGGATTTACAATTTGAAGCAGGTAACGGGTCACATCCTTTGGTTGCTGCTTCCCTGTTTCACGGCCGGGCCAAAAGGTTGTATGCCGGTCAACATTACGTGCCTTGAATGAGACGAACCCTCTACACATTTCCTTCTGTCCGTGGAAAGTGAACGAGCACAGTATGCTGCTCTTTCACAGGTGATGTGTCCAGATGATAATGTCAATTCTGATCCTATTGTTGGTAGTTGCGTGCATGATTTCTTTGGTCATTTCTCGGCGGATCAGTCAACTGACTGAAACTTTTCTATAGGGCTCCCTTATGGTCCTAGATTGTCACAAGATGAGATGCAAGTCTGTGAGGTATAATTGTTGGTTACTCACTTAAAAATAGAATTTTTCAGTCTCTCACTCCGTAAGGCTCCAGATATTGATGGACTGCCTGTGGAGTTTTTTTTTTCGTCATTTATTTTGATCTGCTGGATTCCAGCTGCGTTTGAAGTACCTTACCTTTTGGTTCATTACCTTTTACACTCGGAAGGCTGTACTTGTTTTACTGACTAAGGCTGGGTACCACGAGGATTTGCATAACTGGCGTCCTGTTTCACTCCTCTGCACAAATTATAAGATTCTTACCATGGCTCTTCCAAACGCTTGTGGCAAATGATGTTATTGTATCCCACGTCTTACAATAAAGGATAACTTAAGTCTTGTCTGCGATACTTTACAATATACTAATTCATCTGGTGCTAACTCAACGGTTCTTTCACTCTGTGAAGAAAAAACATGCTACATGGGTTAATCGCTCGTACCTCTTTAGCACAGGGTTACATACAGGGTTCATATGCCAGCTACTGCTTTGGTATACGTCAAATCAGAGTCACACGCGCCCGAGTTTTGTTTTTCTGGCTTCTTTTTCTTTTAGCTGTGATGTTTCTCTTTCAGGGTTTCCCTTTTCAAATACTGATCTCTTCTTTGCCACATGCATTAAGGTCTTTGCTGGTTTGGGTTAAAGACAGGGACTATGACCACTGCCATGACTGTTCTGTGTTATGCTGATGACTTGTCTGATTTTCTTACAAGTAGCGGCCTTGTAGTGGTGGAGAACTGTTTACAGGCTTACTGCAGTATTTCCAATACTAGGGTTAACTTGTGAAGTCTCATGGTCTAAAGGCTGCTAGATGGATTGGCAGGTTGGAAGCACCATTGTTGCCTTCTTGGACTTCTACTGGGGATTGAGGCTTTATGGTACATCGGGCAGCTGGATCATTAGTTCCAGCCTCAGATACAGTGCAGTGGTCCGAGTTGCCACTGCGCCACACATTACAGATATGTTAAACGAACCCCAAATATAGATCTTATAAGTTACTTACACCTCCGATCAAAAAAATAACCAGACAAGAGGACTGACTCATCGCCCAATGATGTACTAAGTTTCACAGGAGATGAAAACAGCAATGGACACCATCAAGATTGTGACAATCTATTAGCCTGTGGCAGACCATAAGTGGCCGGTGACAACAATGATATTCATGATGGACATCCCCGCAAAACGAAGCAAAGTATAAGACCACACTGCAAACAGGCCAGCACCACCTCTTCTTTGCAACTGCGGCAACAAGCCAAGTGCCATGCCTAGACAAGTGCCTTTAATAGCTCACAACCTCAAACATAGAGTTGGCAAGGCGTGCAAGAGAACAAGACTGAAATACGTCTTGACAGGACCAGAAAGCTCCCCTTCCGCTGCTGCATCAGCGTGCTCATTCCCATCTATCCCAATAGAAGAAGTGTTTCCTAGCTCCCACATGGATTGCCGCAGAAATTTTTTCTCCGTCCGCGTTGTTCCCATTTGGAATGCGCTGAGCAGCGACACTGTTGGTGCACCAACTCTTTCTGGTTTCCATTCGAAACTACGCAAGGAACCGTGACATAAATTTCTGAAGTGCCCTCTACCTACTTCCCTGTAACTCTTCTTCTTTACTCCTTTTTCTCTATCGCAGGAGCAGAGTAAGTGGTCTCACACCTCTTCTGCCGTCCTTCCACTCCGTAGTAAACATGTTATTACTATTACTTATTACTAGAAGATAACCAGATCCAGCAAAAAATCAGTCTTCCACTGATCAGGCATGATGTGGAAAGGTAGAGGTTGGATTCACTGTGTCAAGTATTCTTAGGGTTATGTGATGCCAAAGACTCCAGGGCACTCATGGAATAACTAAATATGATAAAATGCATCCCGAAAGTTGAGGATCCATTCAACAGCCAGATCGAGTGTCAGAAGCTCTGCCGAAACCACAGAATGGAGCTATGAAAGTCACTGGGAAACAACCACTCCCTCATGGATGCAAGCACATGTCACGCCAACTTCTGACTTCGACTCATCAGTGAAAACCCACTGATATCTGACGTACTGACAACACTCTTGCTGCCAAAACTCTTGCAAGTACCTTGCTGGTGGAGTGGATTTTTTTTTGGGGGGGGGGGGTCCACGCCCAGAAGGAATGTGAAAATGCCACTTGGGACATGCTAAAGGGTCACTGGCATATCGGCCAAGCCACATGCTGTTTTGTGACTTGACCATTGTACGAAAAGATGTAAATTGACCGAAAACTATAACAATGCGAGTGTTGTCAACATGTTGGGTGGGAGCTTTATTCGTTAGGGTGCGAACCATAAAACTGCCTTAAAAACTAACGGGAAAATGCAGTTTTAAAAAAACAATTTTCATTCAGGTCTCCTGCAGAACAGTGTCTTCCTTCCAACAAATTTGGTATCTTGGTGGTGGAGTGGATTTTTTTAGGGGGGGGGGGGGCCTGAAGAAATGTCAAAATGCCACTTGGGACATGCCAAGGGGTCACTGGCATCGGCCAAGCCACATGCTGTTTTGTGACTTGACCATTATGCGAAAAGATGTAAATTGATCGAAAATTATAACAATGCGAGTATTGTCAAGATGTTAGGTGGGAGCTTTATTCGTTAGGGTGCGAACCATAAAACTGCCTTAAAAACTAACGGGAAAATACAGTTTTTTTAAAACAATTTTCATGCAGGTCTCCTGCAGAACAGTGTCTTCCTTCCAACAAATTTAAATCTGCACTGGTTGTGTTTTGGTACTCCTGTTTCTCATGTTAGTGCATATTTTCTGATAACCAGTAGACAGAAACAATAATGCCGACGTCCTGTTACTTTTAGCAGTGGTGCACCCATGGCGAGGGGAGAGAGGGGGAGGGGTAAAGAGGGTCAAGTGTCCCCTCCCTCCCCAAAACCGGATGTTAAGAGCAATATCTGGTAAAAATTGAGAGACCAATAAGTCACATACAGCTTATAAATTCTAAAAAGTAGCTTTTTTAATGTTTCAAAGTAGCTAAAATTGCTGAAAATGAGTTGCTTTGCAGATTATCCGGCGGACGTAAAGCACACCACCTTCCCTCCTTCAATTTTTTATTCCAATTATTTTGTTCCCCTACCTCCGACAAAATTCCTGGGTGCACAACCGACGTTTAGTATTGGGTATGACAACACAGTATCCATTATTATTTTCTTAGTAGTTCCTTCATCCCAAGTAAGGTCATCAAAAAGCATACAGTGTTAGTTGTCATCCGTTCCAATACTGTTTAGGTTGGGGTAACCGAGGACTTCTTTCATACCTGGTATAAGGGCGGGTTTACGCAACGACTCGCCTTTGCATTCTCGCAGCTAGAATGTAAACTCAATGGAAAAGTTGTCGTTGCCATGGTAACAACTGTATCTGGATTAGCTAAATCCGACCTCGTTTAAGTAAAAGCTGTAAGTCTTTTAATCCGTGACAATAAGATAAAGAATTCCTCATAACGAAATTTTCCCAGTCGCTTCCGAACTCGCATTATTCAGTGTTTTCATTGCGAGTCGACATAGCTAAAACCGCCGCCATGTTGGAATTTCAGATGATTTCTAGCTTCTAGCTGCGAGAATGCAAAGGCAAGTCGTTGCGTAAACGTGCCCTAAATTGGGAGTCAATCTTTAATATTTATGTAAGATACGTAATGAATAAACGCCAGAAGATTTACTTACGTCCAGATAGCTTCTTCTCGGATGCGCTTGGGACTTAACACTTCCCCATGAATGAATTCGTAGCAGAAGCCATTTAGAAATGTGGCCAGGAGCTTTGGGGCACAACCTTTCGTGTAGAGGTGCTAGTAGAATAAAAAACAAATGCAAAAATCTATTTTTATTTTACTTGACACATTGACGTTCCTTTTGTGATTTTTTTTTCTTGATAATTACCAAACGTACCTTAATTCCATTGATCTCATTGGAACGCTCGGTGATTATTTCGGATGCTTTTGTGTTTAGCACACGAATCATAATGGCATCTTTCGGATCATCGCCATTGAAACATTTCACCATGGTGTTAAGAAGACCACGGTCAATGGCCAGTGGGGACTCCTACAAAGAAAAGAAGTTACGCTAGAAAATTTCTTTCATGTTTTTTCTTATTTATAACACGACCATGAGATGGTAATAACACCTAAAGGCTAAAATTATTTTTCTAGACCATCTATACCAATCCCCGCTTTCCATTTTGCTCTTCCCTACGCCCTTTCATTCACTTCTAGCACTTACCCATCCTGTTTTCAGAAGCGGCCTGGCAACTGCTTCAAAGATGGAACGATTACCATGCCATTTGTCCTACCATTTATCGTTCTTCTTTGAGCTGCTTGGCCCACTGGCCCGAATGTGTCGAGTAACTTCCGTCTCCAAAGCCGTAGAAGGCTGATAATTTAACTATTATTTTTTTGTTGGAGGGAAGGCGAGGGAAGGTATTTTAGGACACCGTAAGTTAGCCAGTTTTTTTTTTAAAGTACAGCTAAATTGGTTTACCAATTTGAAGCCAGTAGTTTAACTAACCTGAAACACATCCGGCCTGCCTTATAACATTCCGCCTGCCTTACAACAACCACGCGCAGATTGCCATCCGCGCATGTTGCCATTGCCAAGGTCAAATGAGCTAGTAGCTGCGTTCCTCGCAGCGAGGAACGCAGCTGCTGTCTCAGTTGGCACTGCGCCTAATAGACGACCCCGCATCAACGCATTAATTGTGTCGCCACAAACGGGAATGATATTTGTATTTTAAAATCACACTTTATAATTTTTTAGGTTAGTATCTTAGAATTTTTCTTCGTCGATCTATTGGCATAAATAATTTCAATTTTTACTGCATTAGTCTTTTAGATTTTTGAGTTAATTATTAGGAAACGATTAAAATTAGTACATGTACACACACACAGTTGAAATGTCAAAGTTGTTGTAAGCGTGCAAAGGATCATATACGTAGAGGAAAATTGTATCTCTAACTTTATTTTTCCTCTTGAAAGTTCCTATCCAATGATACCAAACATAACCGGAAGTAACTACCGAAAGTAGTACTAATGTGTTAGTGAAAAGAACCCATTTTTTCAAATGGCGTCTTAATGCAACAATTTGAGTTCCCTTTCACAGTTAGCGAAATTACACCGTTGCTTTTATTGTTCCTCTTGAAATATCCTTTCCAATGATACCAAAACACAACCGGAAGTACCTACCGGAAGTGGTAGTAATTAATCATGATTAGTGCCTAGTATATGCGGTAATGAAAATAATACTGCCCAAAATTGAAGGCATTGTTCACTTTGTTTGAAAAGCATTGAATTTGGATTGGATGCTCATGAAGGTTAACTGGGGGGAAAAAGCAATGATAGCAAGTTAAAAAAAAACCCGGGAGGCTGAGGGTGACTTAATTCCCCCCATAAGGTTATTTGGCTGTAACCCTTTAACCAACAATAAATCAAAAGCATAACACTTCTGGACAGGAAAGGTGATATGCGTCTATTACGTAAAAGCAACCCTTGAACCACAAAATCGTATTATCACCCATAATTTGCGCGAATGCTCCTTTTTTCATTTGGTTGTAATAGTAATTTTCGTGTTATTGCGAATCCTCTAATAACCTGAAATGGACAATCTTACATTTTCTGAAAAGTGGGAATCTGTTCTTTCCATTAATCCTAACCGATATTGTTTTATTTAGATAATCCTATACCCATTTACAGGTGAAGTGGTAATGGCGTAGCAGAGGAAGCATGTGGTGATTTCCAAATGCAAAGTGCTGCTGCGAGCCCTCTAATTGCCCGAAATGAACACGCTTAGGATTTTCTGAAAGGTGAGGATGTATTCTTTTCATCAATCCTAAACGAAGTTGTTTCGCTTAGATAGAAATACAAATACGAGCATTACAATGTGACTTAGAAATTGAAACTAGCTACACCAATTACAGCTACACTTTTAAACGGGCGTAGGACAGTCCCTATCTAAGCTAAACAATTTTGGTTAGGATTAATTTAAAGAATAGATCACCACCTTTCAGAAAATTCTAACCACGTTCATTTCGGGCAATTAGAGGGCTAGCAAGAGAACTTTGAAGTCGAAAATCACCATACGCTTTCGCTGCTACACTATTACCTCTTCACCTTTAAATGGGTGTAGCTCGGTCTATATTTAAGTTTCAGATTGATGGAAAGAACAGATCCACACCTTTCAGAAAATCCTACGCATGTTCATTTCGGGCAATTAGAGGGTTAGCAAGAGCACTTTGCATTCGAAAATCACCATACGCTTTCTCTGCTACGGCATTACCTTTTCACCTTTAAATGGGTGTAGGACTATCTAAGATAAACAATTTCAGGGAGGATTGATGGAAAGAACAGACTCCCACCTTTCAGAAAAGATAAGTTTTCTATTGGCTATTAGAGGATTCGCAATAGCACGGAAATCACTATAACAACCAATTGTAAAAAGGATTGTTTGCATGAATTAAGGATGATAATACGATTTTGTGGTTCAAGAGCTGCTTTTACGTAAATGATGTACCGCCATACCTGTCCAGAATTGTGTGCTGAACGTTTTTGTTTCACAATGAGCTTTTGATTTATTAACGGTTAAGGAGTTACAGACAAATAACTTGAACTTGCTATCATAGCTTTTTTCCCAGTTAGCCACCAGTGCATCCATACCAAATTCAATGCTTTTCACACAAAGTGAACAATGTGTTCAATTTTGGGCTGTATTACTTCCATTACAGCGCATACTGTGCAATAATCATGATTCATTAGTACCACTTCCGGTAGGTAATTCTGGTTGTGTTCAGTATCACTACAAAGGAAATTTCAAGACGAACGATAAAGACACTGGGTGTCATTTCGGTAACTTTGAAAGGGAATTCAAAGTGTCCTATTCAGACGCCATTTTCAAAAAATGGCATCTTTTCACTAGCACATTAGTACCACTTCCGGTAGTTACTTTCGGTTATGTTTGGTATCATGGGAAAGGCAATTTCAAGAGGAACAATAAAGTTAGGGATATAATTCTGTTAACTGTGAAAGGGGGAATTCAGTATTTCAATAAATAACAGTGAAAATGTAGAAATTTGGGCACCATTTTGAAAGAATGGCGGCTTTCCATCAACAATATTTTGGTAGACTTTTGATATGTTATTTAGGACAGTTTTCAAGAGCGAATGCCGTTGGATTCATCTTTGAGCTGATTACTTCTAGGTAAAATCATAAATTCAGGCACCTAGAATGCTAAACAAATGTTAAACACACCTGGCCAATTTTACGGCATGATGCATAGCGATGCGTGTATTAGCGATGCGTGTACATTAGGCTCACGTGTTGGAACCGCAACGGGAATCTTCTTTCGTTGGAAATGAGTAAGGGAGGACCTGTAGGACAGTTCGGGTACTAGGCTTTTGAGTCCCACACTTGAGGAAGAGTAGTATGGTAGGATTGGTCGGTTCGTGTCATTGTATCATAGTTTCTAATTGGCTTGGCTTCTGTAAGAGCCGACGCTGAGGAACGTAATTCGTGATGGCTAGGGAATCCGCTCCATTGGTATAGAAAGCTTGAGGGAATGCCTGAAGTCATCTTCTTTAGGAGATCGTGTGGCCGTCGGAAACTTTATCGGAGTATAGTGATGTACGGTTTATGGTAGTGGGATCTGGGATGTGGGGACGATCAAAGCAAACTCACGGTTAAGTGTGGGTGCAGACGGACCACAAAATGCGGGATAATCGCAGAAGCAATCTTTGCTGTTTGTGGCGTAAAAATCGCAATCAGTAGATCAGGTCAAAAGTATAGGATCTAACTAGTGTTCTCACAAGCAGTGGTGCGTTTCTGTCCTTGTCGGGTTCTCTGAGTCAAATCGCGCTGTATGAAAGGTACCGATGATTCAGACGCGCTAGTGGGACGATTTCTTTAGTAGCGATTATCCCGCGTTTTGTGGTCCGTCTGCACCCCGCCCTTAGTTTCTCTGAGCATAGAGATCCTTAGGCGACAGTAAGAAGATCGTGTTTTGTGGCTGTTTAATCTTTCCATACTTATTGACTATAGTGTGGGGACATTAGCCACCTTCGCCTAAGACACTACACACGTGGAGGAGAAGGGGGCTAATGTCCCCACACTATAATTCACAAGTCCCTGCAGTAAATTAGTCTAAAATTTAAACAGCCGGTTTGTCTGAATGTTGCTAACTTCCTTCAGGATGGTTAATTAGTTGCATCACAAATCATGCTACAACTGATTTAGCATAACGTCGCGTATGACTCCATTGTGTATTCTACAAATATCTGAATTGCGAATCTGCATTACCGGCATTTGAGCTACCATAATTCCTTCTGTACAATTAATTGTCGTTAACAAACAAACAAAATACTTGCTTCCGTCGAAGCAAGTTTGTTCTTCAAAATGTCGAACGTCTTCACTGCCACAGTATTGGAGTTAAATGCGCCAATTCACCTTTTCAACTCCTAGATGCAGCACCGTAGAATCTTCGAGCAATATAAAGAAAATAGCGGTAAATTAAAAAAAGAAACAACACTTTGCAGCAGTGCCGCGAATTTTCATAACTAAAGCAAAATCACGTGACTCACTTTTGGGGTGTAAGTAGCGCGACTGGTGGCAGAATCGGTGGCTAACTGGGCGACGCGTCGAATTTCTAACGTTAAGCCTTTATATCCAGGTAGCCTTGCTTACATCAGCCTATTGTTGCTGTGTTTAGAATATGAACAACGCTGTCGAAATGGTGAACCGACGCCTTTAAGTAGTGGTTGCGGTAGGCGACTGGTGGCAACCTATCAGAAGCGGTTACTGCCAGAGCTGTCCAAATCCCATACTTGCGGAATTGACCGGTTGAACCATGCAAGGACTGCTCCGCAACATTTTACCATCACTTCATGCTTTAGGGAAAACAATAGTTCTCATACTCGACCTATGTTAGCCTTACCAGGGGTAGCATAAATATAAGAGGACGTGTATATAATGCGCTCCTGGCCTTACCTACAGAAACAATGTTACTTAAGAAATCCTCGTTTAAAGGTACGTTCCTCCCAACGCCATTTTTCTCTATCCTACTCATCAAGTACGGCCCCAAAGGTCTATTTACCTCCCGTTAGTCAATTCATTGCTAAAAATCCGTTTTAAAATGTGGCGTGCACGAGATTTTCTGTTGAATATTGGGAACTTATTTATCGCATCCTGTAAGAAAATGATCCTTTGCGCGCTTACAATAACTATGACGTTTCATCTGTGTGTGTGCATGTACTAAATTTTAATTGTTTGCTAATAATTACCATAGGATCAAAAATCTAAAAGACTAATGCGGTAAAGATTAAATTTTATGCCAATAGACCGCCAGAGAAAAGTTATAAGACACTAGCCTGAAAAATTGCAAAGTGTGACGTTAAAATGCGAAATTTTTCCGGGTAGTGACGACAAGATTTTTGCGTTGATGTTGTTTCGTCTACTTGTCCGAAAGCCATTTGAGATGTTAGCTGCGTTCCTCACTGCTAGGAATGCAGCTACTCTCTCTCAGTTGGTCTTGTATTGCTACGCCGAGTCTCGCGAAACAGTGCAATGGTACATGCACGGATTCAGATCTGCGCTTGGCTGTTATAGGACAAGGATCGAAAAAAATGGCGTTGAGTGAAATGTACCTTTAATAGAGTTAAAAATTCAATTAAATATGGGCTTAACCAGGAGGGGATGGTTAATGCAAGGGAGTTGTCCATGATAATACTACCGCAGATTCCATCTCTCGTTCATGGTCGCGAACTCATGCAGTCCAATTTGAAACAACTGATCGTAACTATTTTCTCGGCTATCACACGTTAAATATACTCTGTATAGGTTTTAACCTAAAGATAGGTGCGGAAAAATTCCATTCCGGTGACTAATTCAGGCATGCGGCACCTCCGCTTGCAACAGCGTTCCACGAGGGTGAAGTAGCGAAGCAGATCGCTACTGCAAGCCAAGGCCGACTGAGGCAGAAATCGCATTTTTCACCTCCCGACTCAGGGCGCGTTTAGGCAGCCACTCACCTTTGCATTCTCGCAGCTAGAATTTAATCGCGATGGCAGAGGTATCGTTGTCATGGTAACAACGCTAACTGGATTCGCTAAACCAGGCGTCGCTTGAGCAAATGCTTGCAGTCTTATAATCCGTGACAATGTAAAGACTTCCTTCTGACGCAATAATTGTCCCAGTCGCTTCTGACCTCATATTATTGTTTGTTTACGTTGCAAGCTGGAAGAGCTAAAACTGCTGCCATGTTTTAATTTCGGATGATTTCTAGCTTCTAGCTACGAGAATGCAAAAGCGAGTCGTTGCGTAAACGCGCCCTCAACGCCATTTCACGCGCTTGAGGAAAACTGATGCCTTTTAGTAACTGATGCTCTGTTAAAATAAGATTATAAATGAAACAACTGGTCTGTATCTGAGAAACGAAACCGACAGCTTCTCTCACATATGACCTTGTGACGAGAGATGGAATACGAAGCAGTAGTTACAACATGGACATTCCCGCGTCATATTTATTCGTTCCTGGCTTAAAGTGGCACTATCACCAATTGAAAAGCGAACGAAAATACCATGGTACCAACCTAGCGGCGGTGATATTGTAAACCTTTATAGCTTGCTCCCAGGTGCACGACGACGTACCAAATTTGAACTCAATAATTAAGGAGGACGTGGCTTGTTTGTTTCGTTAAAAGAAATGCCATTGTGTATACCTTCGCTTGGTGCAAGCAAGTGCTAGATAGAGGTAGATAGCGCTAGATGTTCCAGATTCTGCCTACTTTCAATCGGTTATAGTGCCACTTTAACCACACAAACATATGCCTAATTTCCTGTGGCTCCATCTATTATAGTAGAGTGCCAACAAACTATTGCTGTACTCCATACAGTTGGGGGGGGGGGGGAATGCTGGTATTAACTATTAAATGCAGGTATTAACTATTATTTCCTATCTAGCCTCTTGATTTAAAAAATAGTTATAATAATTAATAATAATAAGTCTTACGTCA